>VMDR010003074.1:0-41670 GCA_007922815.1 Macrotus californicus | reverse complement strand
CGGTTTCTCCCTGTAACCTAGGACCGTTTTCAGAAACGCAAAGTGAGCACTTCATTTTGGAATGTTCTTGCTGCCCTTCCTGGTACACCTGGACCACCACTGCGTCCCGGCTTGTGTTCACCCGTTCTCCAAATACTCAGTGTCCCCTCGCTCGGTGAGTCGGGCAGAGCCGTGGCAGCAGCAGTGGCTGAGCACTGCGTGCTCTTCCCGTCAGAATTACGGGGCGCGGCTCAGGACAGTGCACGTTTCTAAAACATTTCATTTTTTAAACATGGTGACTGTTCATTTTTCTGCCTTTTACATGAACGTTTCAGAAGAATTATAGACAATTTCAAACATGAAATCTGATTAATTATAAAAATAATGTTTGGCTTTAGCATTTGTGTACAAATTTGCCACATTGGAAGCAAGAGAATGTGAGACAGGAAACCCTATGCAGGGACACAAAAAAATTGCAGCTGCTGCGTGGGGGCCGCAACTGGAGCCGCAGTGGCGTGCGGCGTGAATGCTAAAGCGTGTCCTTCCTTCTAGAGAAAGGCTGGGACTGGTACGTGTGCGAAGGCTTTCAAAATATACTGCACCAGCAGGCAGAGGCCTTACAGACCCTCGGCATGAGCCCAGAGTTGAAGGTAAGCCCCCCGGTGTCTCGATGTCAGCCTCACGCTTTGTTGTTTGGAGAACAGGGAGACTGAAACGGGGAAAAGTAGAGTTATCAGCAACAACACTAGGGCCACTGGAAGAATCAGTTCTCTGGTATTTTTGCTTTAACCCTTTTATTAGACCAGCTAGTCCCAAAGTGCACTCTACAGGATGTAAATAAGCGAGGATAAAAAAGTTGAGTTGTCAGATGCACGGGAGACATTGGCTTAAGCAGAGTAGAACGAGCAACCTGGCAGCCTTGCTGGGGCGCTCTCTGTGTTAATGTGCTTGTTTAGTTCCCACGGGGCCCGCATGTGGAGTCATGACTGGGAAGAGAGTGCTTCGGTGGGCGCAGCGTCTCTCGGGACTTGAGTTCCAGAATGTACTTTGGGGAGCGATACATTAAAACAGTGGTTCTCACACTTGAATTTACGTCAGAATCACACAGAGGGCTGTGAAAGCACATAGTGCTGGACCCCGTTCCAGAGTTCTGGTTCCGTAGGTCTGGAGCGGGGCCCAAGAATGTGCACGTCCAGCAAGTTCCCAGGTGACCCTCATCCCGCTGGTCCAGGGCCGCACTTGGATTCCGTGGCCCCTCGGGAGTATCCCTGCTGTGATTTGAATTTCTTACTTCCTCATCTAGTTGAAGTCATTTCAAGAACCCTTTAAAGGCCAGCTGTTGGGCAACAGTGGTATCGTACCCTCGCTTCATGCCCATCCCTGGAAACCAAATGCCAAGAGACCCAGCCTAGTTGGAGAGAGGGCTTCAGGCACTGGGGATGCAGAACACAAAACCTACATGGTGTGTTTAGCAGTGACATTGGGGCAAAGGAGCCAGGAGAAAGATCAGTGTGGGCTGAAGTCACCGAGGAAAGATGTGTAGAGGAGCCTTTGCTGTTCGAGCCGAAGCACAGCGACCTCTAGACCCGGGCATGGCCGAAGAGGGTGCTGGGCCTCATGGCATGGTGTGGTACTACAGGGATTGAGAACTCGAAAACATGCCCACCAGAGGCGGATGAGTGACAGTCGGAGCGTTCGGAGCCTCCGGCTCAGGAAGGAGGGTGTGAGTGCACAGATGGCGGGCGCTGCGTGCAGCACTAGGGCTTCTGTGGCCGAGATGAACCGGTGTGGTGTCGTCACAGCCTGAACGGCCACTCGTTGCCCTTCCCCCACAGAGTCAAGTTCTGCATAATCTTTGGAGGCGCTACCTTCAGAAGAGCAGGTTGGCGTACTGCAGAAACCCGGTTTACACCAGCAGAAGGGCTGCTGCGGTGAGTCCCATCGGGGAGGAGGCTGGGTTCGGCCTCGCCTGGGTTGGAGTGCCCGCCACGGTTTGCAGTGGAGAGGTTTCTGTCATCGTCCAGCAGGATGTGGACACCAGTCGGGACGCTGGAATTCACAACTAGGTGAAACATAAAGAAATATATGGTTCAGTTCTCAGGATGGTTAAGGAATTTCTGTAATTGTACTATTAAAAAAGTTTTACATGTGTTTTCCCTTTTGCTTGGAATGCCTGCTTACTGCACCTGACATTTCAGGATCCAGCTCAGTTACCATCCCTCCTCAGAGGCCTGCACGTGAAGACAAACAAGTCTGGGTGCCTCCCGCCCCCTCCGCACCCCCTAGAGCAGCCGTAGTTTTAGCAGCTTGTTTTTCAGTGCTTTCTAAATGTGGTCCTTGGATTTGCGAGGGGTCCCACCGCGAGAAGGGCAGGTTAGGTAAACGCTGATGTGTTCAATGTGTGGTGCTTGTTCTCCAGGGCCAGTGAGAGATTCTCAACCTACTTGACACCCCGTGCTGACAGTGTGGGAGCCTGGCCCCGTGTTTCCATGTTGGGCTGGGGCCTTACAGGTTCCACGTGCCAGAGTTTAGTGACCCGGGACTGAGAAAGCCAGGTCTCAGGGAGGGGAAGGGGTCCGAGAATGGGAAGTTTGAGAGCATTGGAGTCCTGAGAGACGCAGCGATGGAAGTGTGAGGGACCGGAGGCGTCAGTGCAGGGATGCCCTTTGAGTGTGGGGCAGTGAGTCTGTGCCAGCTCGGAGGGACAGCTGGATTCGTGGGAAAGCCAGCATTTAGAGTCACAGAGTTGTGAAGCATCACCCTTGTTCAGGAGGCAGCACCTCTCAAGAAAAGCAGCCTATGTGATGGGGCACTACGGTGGCCTTCGAAGGAGGAGAAAGATCCACGTGTCTGAACTGTTAGGGACCTGATGCTAACAATGGGGGGCCAAGGTGCTGGCTGTGTGCGTGCCCTGGGGCTTTGCCCAGCGCGTGGAGAGTCTGAATCAGAACCTGGAATTTTCTCTAAGGTTTTAATATTTGTAAATTAACTTAAGATATTAAAAAAGGTTTTGTTGACTTAAGTGAATACCTGTCTAAACTAGTATCAGCCTCACACTGAAATCTTGTTGAATAAGCAATAAGCATTTTTAAGCTGATATGTAATTGGTAATATAATTTCTATCAAAAAGTACAGCTATACTCTATTTTAGAAGGAAAAAGGAACAAGTATTTTTAAATTAGATGCTTCGTCTTCTCAAATATTCAGTAATATTTTCTTGCTTTCGATACAACTGTTTTAAGAATAGTAAGAGGTCTGCATCTGAAACCTGGCTCCAGTACTTTAAAAAAAATTTTTTTTAACCTCCACGCAAGGATATGTTTATTGATTTTAGAGAGAGAAAAACATTGATGTGAGAGAGAAACATCGACTGGTTGCCTCTCGTACATGCCCCAACCAGGGAATCGAACCTGTAACTTTTTGGTGTATGGGGTGATGCTCCACTCAGCTGAGCTGCCTGGCCAGGGCCTTACTCCACTGCTTTTGACTACTTATGTGATCTTGGGTGAAATAAATTACTTAAAACTTAGATAAAAAGCAAACAAAAAAGCAAGTATGTAAATCAGGATAAGGGGCTAGAAAATAGGGAGGCAGCAAAGGGTGCTATTTGACATGAGTGGGCAGGGAAGGCGCCCTGGGGAGGGGTCTCAAGGAAGTGAGAGAGGAAGCCAGGAGGACCTCTCGGGCAGACGTGCAGAGTTTCAGCTCGGACTCGGAGCTACCGGGTCAGAGTCTGCATTTCAGCACAGCGCACAGGGGGTTCCTGTGCTCACTTGGGTGTGACAGGCACAGCTCCAGATGGGAAGTGACAGTTGCTGGGCCCAGGTGGCTCGCGTGGAGGTGAGAAGGGGTAGGATTCTAGATCACTTCTGCATAGAGCCGCCAAAATTTCCTGATGGTTGGGACGTAGGGTGTGAGAGACAGACAGGAGTCCCCAAGGATGACTCTTAGGGATTTGGGCCTGAGCAGCTGGGAGGAGGGAGTTGCCATCACCAAAATAACAGGTGGGGCAGGAGGGTCAGTGGTTCAGTTTGGGACTGTGAAGTGTGAGAGGCCATCAGAACCCAAGAGGAAGCTTCAGGTGCTCTCTAGACACACTAGTCTTCAGTTCAGGAGCGGCATGTAGGCCGGAGATGCACGTTCAGAGGCTCTCAGTCGTTGGTACAACCTTCCCATCTATAATGCCAATGGTAAGACGCACCTTTCCTGAAGAATCAGAAATGGTACAGCGGATAGTGTTGCAAACCACGCGAGCCCGTGACAGGACAGAGACCTGAAGACAGAAGGAAGACCAAGAACTGAGCCTGAGGCCTCTCGGTTTACGAGGTCTGGGGTAGGAGAGGAACTGACAGGGAAGTCTGAGGAACAGCTGGGGAAGCAGGAGGAAGCCAGGAGAGCGGAGGCCTTCTGGAATCTAAGGAAACAAGCGTTTCAAGAAGGGGGGCCGGGGGGGGATCAGCTTGAGAAATGCTGCCGCCTGGTCAGGAAGAAGAGAGCGAAAATCAGTGAATGGAACGGAGGGGTCCAAACTTTCTGGAATGGGGCTTTAAGGCAGGCGGGGGGAGAGGCAGTGGGGACGGCAGCTCTGCACGGCCCTGTCCGGGCATTCTGCTGCAAAGCAGGGCAGGCACACCCCGAGCTATTACAGGCTGGGCTCCAGACCAGCAAAAACAGCAGGTTGTCCCCTTTTTGCTGGTGAAAGCGAAGCACAGTACAACAGTCTGGCTGTGCAAAGAAGTAGCTCCCAAGCTGGAGTCTGGGGCAGTTTACGTGGGATGGACAGGCCATATTTGTGCCCTGATAGGAACAATACGGGAGAGAGTACAAGGGAGTGATAATCAGGTTGCTGGCACAAAGGAAGAAACTGGCTTCAGACAGGAGCGAGGGTGTCCACCAGGAGAGTCACCAGGGAGTATGTGGTCAGGAGCCAGCAGGTGCCTGCACGAGCCTGTGGACATTCCCTCCTGACCATGTCAGTCTTCCCAGTGAGTCCACTCTCCTGCCACTGTGCAGTGCACCTTGCGTCTCAGGTGCCTGCCTGTGAAGGGGGGATGTGCTTGACAGTGGCTCTTCGCCCTGGTTTATTCCCTTGTGAGTTGAGAGGGGAAGGAGAAAGAGAGGGAAACATCGATCTGTTGTCTCTTGCACACCCCCAACTGGGGACCTGGCCCACAACCCAGGCATGAGCTGTGACTGGGAATCGAACTGGCGACCTTTCAGTTTCCAGGCTGATGCTCAACTTACTGAGCCACACCAGCCAGGCCTCTTGCGAGTCTTCTTTCCCTGAGTCTTGTCTCTTCTCACTAAGATGAGGTTCATGGCCTGCATGGCTGACAGCACAGCTTCTTTTCTGTGATCGAGCCTTCCCAGGCTCATGTCGGCTAGTGAGGCCTTCAGGTCAGCCACCAGGTGACCTTTCTTAGGGACACTTTAACCAGCATTTCAACAATACGGGGGCAGGACCCCAAAAATCCAGCATTATCTTCTGGAGGGCAGGCCCCTTGTAGTAGAGTCTTCCCCCGCTAGGTGAGTGTTCTAGGAACCCAGCTGTATCTGTGTACAGCTGGCGTTGTTGTGAGAGGCTGCGTTCGGCTTCAGTGAATTTTTTCTGAAGACTCTTTCAACTTGTTTGCCCATTTCCTGATGGGGTATTTGTGAGCGTAGCACTGAGTGTTCAGCAGTTTTTGACCAAAAACAGTGTGACCCCCATGCCCCACCCTCCCCATTCACTCAGTCTCGCCCCCAAGCGACTTTTTTTTGTTTATTTCCCTGGGGTGAAAAAAGTCCTCAAAGGAGACTTTTGCCAGTGTGGAGAGGTGAAAAAAAACAGCAAAAACACTAAAAGGCATCAAAATCAACGAGTTCAAAAACTGCTTTAAGCAGTGGCAAATGTATTTCAATGAGTGCACTATACATCAGGTGGAGAGTAGAAGTTTACACATCTAAGAATAAATACACCAGTTTTTATAAATAGACTCCGTGTTCTTTTGGTGCCCCTGGTACATGTGTGGAAAGTTAAACAAGGGTACGAGATTGTACACCCTTGTCAAGTAAGTGTTTGAAACACTGAGTGCTCCAGGAGTGCCAGGTCATGAGCAGTCTCTGAAGAGCTGTTGGAAAGGTGGATGGCAGCGTCCCTGAAGAGGTGGAGAGGAGGAGCAGGAAGGACAGTCCAGGCAGGAGACGTGGATTAGCAAAGATGCGCAGCCAAGGGGCCCCAGGTAGACTCAGTGAGGAGGGGCGGGCGGTGCGCGTGGAGTATCGTTGACACGGGTGTTCTGATACTGGAGCCACAAGAGGTGGTTGTTCCAGGGAGAAGGAAGCCGGGGTTTCTGGGCCCACCCTCGTTGCAGCCCTTCTCCAAGCAGCGCTGGGGAGCGCTGGGGAACCGGCTCAGAGCCTGCTGCCCAAGTGCAGGGGTCTGGGTCTGAGGGGCCCGGCAGGCAGGGCGGTTGTCTGGAGTGGTTTCCGGGTGGTGTTGGCGATGGTCAGGAATGTTCCAGTTCGTGGAAGCGAATTGCAGTTTCAAGTTCCTCTGCAAACTTTGTTTATATCATTTTGCAAATAGGTCTCAGAAGATAATCCAAGTCATTCAGACTGGGACAGTGAGCCCGAGCTGCTGAGTGACTTCAGCTGCCCTTCCGTTGTTGACAGTGGAGCAGAGTCTCAGCCTGATGTCCACACCCGGAAGCCTTTCCCCACCGGCAGAGCATCACAGTCAGGTAAAAAGGAGACTCTAACGACCTAGAACTTGAAAGCTGGTGATGCATCTTAGAAATAATGTGGTCCAATCTCTTCACATTCCAAGGAAAGGAAGCCGGCCTAACAGTGTTATGGCTAAGAAAGAGGTAAATTAAATGAGATCTTAGTGTAATTTCTAAGACAGAACGTTGTCTCCACACGAATGTTTTTGTGTGACACTTAAAGGGAGCAGAACAGTAAGTGGGTCCAGAAAGGAGGAGGCCAACTCAGTACAGACCAGACACTGTGCGTGTGTGGGCTCAGAGTCCCCCAGGAGACATTGTGGCAGAGAAGTGATAGAACGTAGCCACCTGGTGAGGTGGGCAGGAGTCAGATGGTTGCCCAGTTCTAAGCGGAGACTACAGCAAGCTGAGTAAACCACATTGCCCGTGTGTGTGCGTATTTTACTTTCTAATTTAGTTCCATAATTTGAAATAGATGAGGAGTCTCTTGAACGTCGTAGGTATAGACCTTCCCAAAGCATTTATTCCTGATTTTAGTTGTTCCCAAACCGCAGTTCAAAACAAAAACCATGGTGGAAACCAGACCTCAAAGGCCAGCTGCGTCCTTTATGATGGGCACCAGCATCGGACGCATGCCGACAGGGTTCTCGGGGCGATGGCTTCCCAGCCCTCTGGGGTTGGAGATTGTTAAACTCTGGGTTCAGTGTGGTTCTATAAAATGTTCAACCAAACATTTCTTTTGTGGACTCCTTTGCAAGGCCCTTGCCCTTCAAAGATTAAAATTTCTTTTGACAGCCCTGGCTGGTGTGTCTCAGTGGATTGAACACCAGCCTGTGAACCAAAGGGTGGCCAGTTCACTTCCCAGTCAGGGCACGTGCCTGGATTGTGGGCCAGGTCCTTGGTGGGGGCAGGGGGTGCGCTTGAGAGGCAACCACGCATTGATGTTTCTCTCTCTCTCTCCCATCCTTCCCCTGTCTAAAAATAAATAAATAAAATCTAAAAAAAAATTCTTTTAACAGCATATCTGCATTTCTTGCTAGACGACACTGTGACACAGAATCAGATAAGTTACTTTTCCATCCAAGTGAAGAAGTTAGACCCCCAGCGTAACTGGGCAGTGGTGAGTCTCGGGAGCATCCTCTTGTGCTCTCCCGGGAACTTGACTCTCAGACCGTCAGGCCTGTCAAAGCATCACGATGGGTCGGTGGGCCACCCAGGCTCTGGTTTTGTGTTTGTTCTGTAGCAAGTTGTGAACCTTCTGATTTTAGTTTTTACCTTAAAAGTAACAGGACTGTAAGTCCTGTTACAATGCTCTCAGACACAGGTAGTCAGGAAGAAAATACATCAGCAGCCCTTGTTCCGCCCACAAGTAACTGCTGCTGCTGCTGCTGCTGCAGGAGGCTGCTCCAGAAAGTTCCTGCTTAATCAACAGGGAGAAAGGGAAAGGGTTTTGTTATTGTGTTTTTGCAAAAGAGTGAACTATTTCTTCATTGTTTACATTTTTAAATCAAAAATCTGCATGCATGTAATCCAAATACAATATTCACAAGGCGTGTTATATTGTGTATTCATAAGGCTTGTTATAAAAAGTTACACAAATAAAAAAAATTATAGCCTGCTGTTTCCCCTCAATGGCCTGCCCCCAGAGGCATCCACTGTTGCTGTCCTGCGGCCACCACCCCTGTGTCTTGCCTGATTTCCGGTTTGGGCCCTTGGCTAGGGAGTTCCCTCTGTGCAAGACGGGGTCTTAGATCCTCCACCCGCACCCCGCCTCCCACTAATCACCCGCGCACAATTTTGCATTTTTCATCCTCTGTCTTCCCGGTATAATTATAATTTTTACTGGGTCACTATTTAGTGCCTCAATTATTACAAGGACTGAGCCACGTAACTTACCATGTTACACTTTCTCTGCACCCTTTGGTTCTTCCAGGGTAGGTGATGGCTTTCTCAGTTTTCTATCTATCTGTTACTGTTCTGTGATTGATTACTAGCGTCCCCGCACACTCCCAGCTCTGAGAGACTCCCACAATGCCTTAGGTGCTCCGTAGTTCATCTTCTGGAAGAAGGCTCCCGCAGCTCCCGCAGCTCCACCTAGGCTGGGGTCTCTGGACCCGCGACCCAGCTGTCTGCCGGCTGTCTGCGATATCTCTTTGCCATTGTCACCTCTCTTGTTAACTTCCTGTGTCATTGGTCCCATTTCACCTTCTTTTCTGGTTTACTTCCCCATTTTTTTGGAGCATCTGCTTACTTTGCTGAGGGTATTGATACCCTCCCTCCTGATGGGACCTCTGCTTTTAATACAGTCATGCGCCGCATAACAGCACGGGGGTGACTGAGGGACTGTGCGTGCACATAATGGGTCACAAGCAGCAGGTCTGCGGTGTTGGCAAGAAGCGCTGGGCCCAGCTCTGACACTAGCTCTGCGTCTGGCTCCTGGGTGGTTTCAACGCAGGGCAGGCGGAGGCCCAGCACGCTCTTCACTTGCCCTGCACCCACACAGGCCGAGGCCAGGAGCTGGGGAGGAAGTGAGGATGGGCTGGAAGGAGGGGAGACCCGCCTACTCCCCCCCCTCCCATGTGCACACACTGCCCTCAGACTCCCCTCCCCTCCCTGCCCTGCATTTCTCTCTCTCCCCTCTCTCCCTCCTCCCTCCCTCCTCCCGAGGTCTCCTCCCCCTCCATGGGCACCTCCCTCGCAGCCCCCAGCACATCAAGGTGTGCAGTGGGCTGACTACCATCGAGGCTTGTGTAAATACAGTCTCATGGTCACATGAGGATGCATTCCTCAGAACACGTCCTTAAGGGACATGTGACTATATTAGAAACTTTCTTAGAGTGTGTAATGAGCCTAAGGCAGCTAGCCCTGTTTAAGAACGGAGACTAAAACGTTGTATAATATATTGTACCCATGGCGAGTCTTGTCAGCTCCGCTCTGCAGGACAGTGGCCTAGCTGGGCTCTTTTCTTAGTGAACCTCCTGCGTTATCGTCTTGAAATCTTCCCTGGAGCTGATCAGATTTTCCAGAGAACTCTCTCTCTGAGGCTTCTTGTTGGAGGGCATATCCTGGCTGTTCTGGGAAGTGGGTGGGAAGAAGCAGGCCCCAGGAGCGTGGGGGTGGTCTCAACACTCCACAGGCAGACTAGGCTCACATACTTCTGTTTTCAGTAAGGTCCACCTGCTCTCAACAGTATATGTGACCAGGATCCCTATTCCAGTGACCCTAACTAACTTAAAAAAATATATATATATATATTATTGATTGATTTTAGAGAGAGGAAGGGGGGGAGAGAGAGTAAGAGAAACACATCGATTCATTGTTCCACTTAATTATGGATTCATTGGTTAATTCTTTTTTAAAAAAGACTTTATTTTACTTTTAGACAGGGGAAGAGAGGAAGAAAGAGGGAGAGAAACATCAATATTTGTGTGGTGGGCTCTCGTGTTCCCCCTACCAGGGGACCCAGCAGGGGACCAGCTGGCAACCCAGGCACATGCCCTGACTGGGAATCAAATGTGCGACCCTTTGGTTCCCAGGCCCGCGCTCAGTCCATTGAGCCACACCAGCCAGGGCCATGGGTTGATTCTTGTACGTGCCCTGACTGGGGACCTACCAGCCACCTTAGCCCACCAGACGACGCTAACCAACCGAGCTATCCAGCCAGGACCAGAGACCTCTCCTTTTTCTCTCACCAGAGAAGACTTCCAGTTTTTCTCCACATTTAGCTCACGGAGTCCGGGCAGGAATCGGAGCGCCTGCCTGCTCCCCAGTCAGCCTTTCAGGCAGCCCTCCTGCGGTTCGCCCTCCTTCATTCAGTTCCCAGGGAGCTGAGCCCGACCAGCCCCGGGGCCTTCTGTAGAGGTCTCAGGGCAAAATCGGGGTGGCTTTTGGCTTTCCCTACTCCCGGCTCTGCATCCAGCTTTCTCAGGACGGCTAATGCCCGAGTCACCTGTCACCTGTCCGTATGCTTCCCAGCTTTCAGGCTTTTGTCGCTTTTGTCTCCTTTCCTGTTATTCTTGGATTCACATCTTTTAAAATTGCGTTTGTAACTGTTACAGTGAAACAGAGCCGAGGCTGCTGCATGTTCTCGCCCTGCCGTCCTAACGGGGTTCCGCACGGTGTGTGTGTGTGTGTGTGTGTGTGTGTGTGTGTGTGTGTGTGTGTATTTTGATATATGTTTCAACATAATATTTATGTTAAGTCAAATTTTCTTTTTAGTACCCAAGTCCATCCAATTCCCACGAAGAACTGACAATGACCTTTTTGGCCAGTTTCCTCTTAAACCATCACTGCTTTATGGCCAGATTGTTCTTTGTAAGATTTTCTCAATTACGACTTGATTTTAATGCATTTAATATGCCTCTTCGGATTTTACTGTTTTTCTTCTTTTGTTGTCCACACTAGTCACTTGCACTTTTAAAAATCTCCATTTACCCCTAAGATAGGTCATCCGTCTGCTCTGGGTCTCTTGACGGCGTCGAGTATTCGCTGCGGAAGGCAAAGGGGACCGTGAAGATGACCGTGCCGGGGACGCTCGCCCTCTGCTCCCTGTCGTTGCTGTGGCAGAGAGAGGCGGTCACCCTTTCTGATCTTCTGAGGTGAGCTGTGCCTCGGGATGTCTCCGCTGATTTTCTGTGCGAACTGGGGATACTTTGGATATTTGGAATTCTACAAGGAGGCTTCAGCGGAGGAAGGGACTGGAGAGGCTAGGTGGCCTGCGTTCTGATTCTGAAGTGCAAGCCTCCCTGGGCAAGTAGCTCCCCTTCTTGGCTTCCGTATTTCTACAGTGGCAATGGCAGTGCTTGCCTGAGTAGAAGGCTTTGAAGATGAAAAGTGACCTTTAAGTACTAGTGTTAGTGTTTTTATTCCCGAGGGAGAGGATGAGCGGATGACCTTTACATCGCCAAATGGCTACTCGTGGAGTCACACAAAAGCGTGCGCGTGCGGCTGAGAGCTAAAGTACAGGTTGTCTCTGCTTGTAGGATAAAACTGAAGACAGAAGTATTGGGAGAGTCTGTTGTGTAGATGCTTGGCGTTTTTCAAGGGAATCTACAGGGTTTTATAGTTAATGAGCAAATCATGGCATTGCACGTAAGAATTTCTCGTTAAATACATGTGCTAGAATCATTACTGTGTTCGTTTTCCCCTTGTTTTATGTATTCTAATGAATAACTTTTGGGTTTAATCAGTGTGTAGAGTGATTTTAAGAACATAGATTTAGAGCCACACTCCTGGGTTCGAATCCTGTCTCTGCCGTTTGTATGTTAGGCGACCTTGAGTAAGTTTTCATGTAAATTTAATTTCTCTCTGCCTCTGTTTTCTCACCGGTAAAGCGGGGGTGGCGGTACCCACCCCGTGGGGTTGCGACTGCTTCCCGTAATCATCACCGCGTGAGAAGCGCTTCGAGCAGAGCCTGGCGCCTAATGCGGAGCCTGCGCTGGTCGTTGCTGTTCTGCCGTCGCCCCCCCCTCCTTTTCTCTCCTCCGCCTCCTTCTTCGCCGTCGTCATTACTGGCGCTAGGCCCTTTGATGAAATAAAATGCCTCCAGTAAACGATGATAGTGCCTTTGAATCTGGCCACATCAACCCAGTCACAAGGCTTTTCTCAGATGTGATGAGCTCGGTACAGGTCGTCTGTGATGCAGTGAGTTTTACTGTCAGGTTAAAAACCTCGTCGCGCTCCGCATGCCTCCCTGGGTGACCTCACCCTCTCCCAAGGCTGTAATTACTGTCTCCACGGGGACGACTCCCAGTCGACATCTCCAGCCCAGACTTGTCTGCGAGGGCCGGACCCACAGGTCCTGTGCGCGGTGCGGCTGCCCGCTGGACGCCCCGTGCGCGTCTGTGCATCTCCACATCAGCGTGACTAGGAGGGCTCGTCATCTTTCTTGCCTCAGTCCCGCCCCATCCCCGGTGTGTTTTCTTCACAAATGCCACGTGCTTGGTTGCATCCTGTGCATCTGAGAGCCCTCAGAACCACTCTTGACTCTCTCCCCTCTCTGCATGCACACTTAGTCATGGCGTCCCATCCATCGCGCCTACAAAGCAGCTCTTGAAACCCCTTCCCTTTCTCCCCGTTCCCTCCGTCGCTGCCTTCGCCCGGATTACTCCCCAACCTCCCAGCGAGCCTGGTGCCTGCAGTCTTGTGCTGCTCTGTCCATTTTTCTCCATGACCAGAGGGGTCTCGCAGAAACGGCAGTCTCCTCTGTCCTCGGTGCTGGGTGCGTGCCTACCAGGGCAGGCTGAAAGAGGGTGAGAGAACTCTCCTAGAAGTCTGACAAGATGGGGACATTTGCCTGCAGTTCTTCCAGGGAGAACGCTGTGTGGTCGGAAGACGGGGGGTAGGACCCTGCACCTCTGCCTCTTTCTCTCTCCCCTCCCTCTCCTTCGCCCTCTCCCTCCCTCCAAGGGGAATTCTGCAGGGCCTTCAAGGAGATTGGATCTAGTGAGCGGATGGGCTTCTGTTTCGCTCTGTGCGCACACGGAGTTGGGAACCGGGCTTAACTGCTCGGAGTAATAGAAGAGAGTGTCCTCTTTCTTTGTCTGTGTCTCTCAGAGGAGAAGCTCTAGGTCCAGTTCTCCAAGTGCCATCCCCTGACCAGCGGTGTCGCCTGGAAACTTGCTGGAAGGACAAGTCCTCGGGCCCATTTGAACCTTCTGAATCAGACACTCTGGCGATGGGCCTGGTAATCTCTGTTTTAAAAGCTCTCCAAGAGATTCTTGTAGATGCCAAATTGAGAACCACTGCCAAACTTTGAAAACTACGTAAAGAACTCCGATCGAAGAGAATCCATGACTAGCCTGGCCACATGCGCCTCATCCTGACCCTGCCTGCCACTCCCCTGCTTCCGTCCTTTAGCAGCATCCGTGGTCCTCAGGACAAACTCAGAACCCTTAAAATTGCCTCCCTAGCAATGGCAGTAACAAATAAAAAAAGCCAGCATGTAGTCATTCCACACCTTTTTATTGGGTGTTGATTAGATGCAGGTGTCATCCTTGAGATACGGTTGTGAGCCACACAGACCCAGTCCCTGCTCTCATGAAGTTCAAAGCCAGAGGAGGAAACAGATGAGCAAATGCACAGCTCTGTAAAGACCGCCGCACAGTGAGGTGCTGTGCGGAAGACGGAAGTTAGGAGGGCGGCTAGACAGCTGCCTCAGACTGGCTGCGGGGACGGCCTTGCTGAGGAGGGGGTTTAAGCTGCACTTTGAGTGGAAACAGAGCCAGCAGGTCCGTGTCAGAGGTACTGGCCTTCCAGGGAGAGGGAGGTCCCAGTGCGAGCCCTAGAGCAACAGCAGGCTCTGTGTGGTCAAGGAGCAGGGGTGAGTGTGGCAGAGGAAGTGAAAGGGAAGGAGTCGAAGGGTGAGGGCAGGGAGCCGATAGCAGAGGCCAGGTATATATGTCTTTGCAAGCCAGGTTAGGCATCTGGGTTTTTTTAAATGGAGATAAAATTCATATACAACAAAATTCACCCTTTAAAAATGCAATTCAGTGGTTTTCAGTGTATTTACAAGGTTGAGCAACCACCAGTATCTGCCTCCATGACACAGTCGTCACACCAGGACACCCGTACTCGTTAGGGGTGTGATGGCAAGCCCCTGGAAGGTTTAGCAGGAGAGACAGGTGTGGGCCTTCAGGCCGCTGAGGGAAAGTGGAGTCCAGGAGGCAGGGTGGAGGCAGGGAGACCACGTGGTCTTTGCTATGCCTCTGACAGGGGCTGGCACTGGGGTGGTGGGAGCAGAAAGGCAGCGAGGTGAGTGGGTTCAGGACACGTGTGCAAGGAGATGTGACTGAGTGCGGGAGCTTCTTACCTTCTCTGCGAGGAGGGCCACCTTGCTAATGTCCAGTCTGTCCCAGGTTAAAGTGGAAAAATATAATAAAATTATAAAGAGGGACAGTGTTTCCAGAGGACAGGGCCAGGGCAGCGATCTGTTGGTTGGGCAGGGCTTTCCGTCCGGTGCGCTTTCCCTTGGGGCTTTCCCTCTGCCGGCTTCGTGGTTGCTCTGAAGCCCCACCTGAGAGTCCTGAACACGGGAACCAGGTTGCTCAGGACCATGACTGGGATGCACGGACTTTTTCTAAAGGGAGTTCAGAAAGGAGAAAATACTTTGGAAAGAGATGGAGAGCAGCAATATGTATAAATGGTGCAAATTGTTAGAGCCCCAGGTGCCCAAGACCTGCTGGTGTGCAGATGTCTCTCCTCGGGCAGGTTCCTCGTGCCTTCCTCGGCCCCCGCAGCACTGTGAACCCACGGGGTGCCACGCACACCTGTGCTGCCCCACCCCCCACGCTGCCCGTCTGGCCTGCCCATCCAGGTCCTGGTGGGAGTGCAGGTGTATGAGTGTGCACACACACACACACACAAATCAAATGGGGCCAGTGACTAAATAAATTACAAATATGTTAATATCATGGACTGCTAGATGGTTATCAGAGAGATGAGCATGCCATGCATCCTGTGTAAAGTAACATAAAGTGATATTGGACCCAAACACTAGTTCCAAAGTAATGTGAACACTGATACTGTGCACAGACTCTTGTGTACAAATTAAACTAATGAATACCTAGGCGGGTGTGTCCCCATAAGACTGTTCTAATGAACCCTGTTTTGTCATTAAGCTTCTATAAAACATCACTTTTACATAAAACATTTAATTCTCAACTTTCAGTAGACTAAAAATGTAAAGAAATCACATTTTAAATTTAGAATTAAAGTTGAGTCAATATTAGTCTTTAACTACTGGCTCTACCAAAAATAGCCGTTGAGGCAAAATATTTTGTATACTAACTTACTATCTTATTTTCCTAAACAATTTCCTTATGTAAAATGCCTCCTATGCGTGTATATGTGTAAGTGTGTGTACACATACACACATCTGTGCCCCCATTCCTCATGGATCTGTCCTTCCCTACTTCATTTTCCTTCTTGCTACGTTTTTGCACCTGACACACACGCATTTCGTTTGTGTGCTCTGCTGGTGTCCTTCCTCTCTTCACTAGAGTGTACACTCCTCAGGAGCAAGGGCGTTTTCCTGTCCCCACAGCCTGGAAAGCTGGGTGTGTGGCATTCAATAAATGTCTGTCGAATTAGTGAATTCATTGTAAATAAATACATATGTGTATTTTTATATGTGTGCTACTTTAATTCAAATTCAATAATTCACTCAAAAACATTGCATCAGCTACTCTGTACCAGACACTGGGATGGAGTGATAAGCAAATGCGCAAGGTCCCCTCCCTTAATTGTTCTTCCAGTGACAGTCATCTGCCTTGCAGGTGCTGGGGACAGGAGGGCGGATGAGGGAGGTGTTCTCACAAGGAAAGCAGGGTCAGAGGAGGTGTCCTTGAAGAGGTGATTTAAGAGATGAGTCAGAGCTCACCGTGTGAAGGGGACAGGAGTGGGGGGGGTAAGGGGGGGTTGCCAAGGCACGGGCATGCCTGGGAGCCCCACAGAGGACTGACAGCGGAGGTGCCCACGTCCCAGAGCAGGTCATCTGACTGCGTAAGTCGGAGACATGAGGTCTGCAGCTGACTGACGGGAAAGTTTCTCCGCACACTGGCACAGAGAATAATAGAATCATCCTTAAAAATGTGACCACCACACACCCAGTGGATTCTCACCTTCTCTTTGAAATACAGCGTGTTCGGCTCTTTCTGTTACTTCTCGGAATCGGCCCGTATCTCCTGTTGAAGCCCTTTCCTTTTCATCTCGTAGGCTGGTTGAAGAGGGCCACATCCCTTACTTGAATGCCTTTGAGCACTTCCCAGAGGAGATGAAGCTGCACGGGCGTGACAAAGGGATCTTCGCGGTGGAGGTCAGTCTGTCCCCTGACTTTGGAGTCCCGAGAGGTCCCAGGCGGAGGGTGGGGATGCGTAGTCCGTGTCTGACTTCGGACTTGGTGTCGGAGTTCTCAGCCGCCATCTAGTTCACGTTCTGGCCAGACACGGAGCGCCAGTCACAATTGTGCAAACAACAGAGTTACTGTTTTTTATTCTCTTTCTGTGGCTTTTAATCCTTGAGGTTAGCCTCAAAATACAGCTCAGCGTCAGGTGCGTGCGTTGCAAAAGGTGTATCATGGAGACTAAACTTTACAAGGTTCATCCAGAGACTTTAAATAATTTCAGATGTTGTAAAAATGCTGTCGTTATTTGTACACTGTGTTGCTTGGGCAGAAGTAAAGGAAGTTGTCACCTTGTTTCAGGAGGCGCTGCTTTCAGTCCTTTGCTGACATCAGTCTTCGTCTAGATCCGCTGCCAGATGTCCCCTGCGGAAGGGCCCCTGTCCTGTCGTTCTGAGGCTCCGTCACTGTTCATAGTGCCCAAAGCCCGTCTTCCCTTTTTCATCACCAGGAAGTTTTCCGTTCACTAAATATTGTGAATACGAAACACTGTCTTCCATTTTCCACTTGAGTTATTTTCGTAGGCCTTCCTAACGCTCACATGAGCCCTTACACTGTCCGCGGTGTCATTTGTGGTCCTCACTAAACATGCACGATGACTGGGGTTCACTCTGCCCCCGTTTCACGCATGAGCAAACACCTTGGGAAGGCAGCACGGCTTGCCAAGGGCACGCTGCTGGGGGTCCCAGCCTCGGAACTGTCGCGCTGAGGGCCTTGTGCTCAGGGTGTCATCTTTGTCTCTGTTCGCCTGCTGTTCTTCCCTCCTCATCACTCGAGTTCTTCCGAACACTTCAATAGGTGCTAAGAAAAATATAACAGTATAACATGCTAATTCTGAAGTGTTGATCCACCAGGCAGTGGGTGACTGGAAACATAGATAAGCTTGCAACATACATAATATTTTACACCTGAGGTGGTTAGTATTAGCAGCATTTTGCATTGAATTAGAATACTGGTCACTGTGAACACTGTAGGGACCATTAGACCTTTGAACCAGCCGTGGCTCCACCCTCAGAACAGCTCACGCTGGCGCAGCTCCCACGGATTCAGAGAGCTCGGAGCTGGCTGGGTGGTGGGTCCCCAGTGCTGCTTCCTTAGAGTCGCTGTGTGTTTGTGCCCAGGAGAGACCAGACAGGTTCCGGTGTGCCTGCCCGTGCCCATCTGTGGGCAGCACGAGGAAGGAGGGTATAGCTGTAGCCCCACTTGACCTGGAAAAAACAAGAAATAACAATAGTGGGAGTGTTTATTATGTGCCGGACCATGTTTCAAAGACTTCGTAAGCTCGTTTGTTATTCACACCAACCCTGCGAAGTACGTGGTAGTGCCGTCTCCCCTGGTTTACGGACGAGGAAACTGAGACAGAGCTGTTGGGTAGCGTGCCTGGCGTTCTCACTCTGCGTGTAGTCCAGCCCGGCCACGCAGCCTCAGTTTGGAAGGAGACAAAAAAAAAATGAGGGACCATACCCAGCAGTGAGGACGGGGTGAGGGGCAGGGCAGGGAGCGGCTGTGGAGGCAATAAAGGGGCTTCCAAACTGGAAGCCAAGGGGTGGGTGGCCCTGTGGCAGAGATGGCAACTGGGACCAGAAAGCATGGGACAGGGGACCAGCTGGGGAGCGGTCCAGGAAGTGGGGACAGGGGGCGGCAAGAGTGTATGTCTGGCACGAGGCACAGGCTGGCAGACTAGAGCAGACTTCCCCAGGGGTGGCCTTCACGGGAACACAGGTTAGTCTCTTGCTCAGCGACCATTGATTTAAAGGACTGGAGCCCCAGCTGGCGTGGCTCAGTGGACTGAGCGCCGGCCTGCGGACCGACAGGGCACCAGCTCAATTCCCAGTCAGGGCACGTGCCTGGGTTATGGGCCAGGTCCCCAGTTCCCCAGTTGGGGACGTGTGAGAGGGAACTGATCAATGTCTCTCTCCCACATCAATGTTTCTCTTTTTCTCTTTCTCCCTCCCTTCCCTTCTCTCTAAAAGTAAATAAATAAAATCTTTAAAAAAAGAAAGAAAGGACCAGAGACACAGGACACATCCTGCTTTTCCAGCCAGCACTCCAGACCCCAGCAAATGTGTCAGAGACGTGGAGGAACTGGGGTAGAATCGGGGAGGAAAGCACCACACCTAGCCCTGCAGGAGCCCCTGTTCCTCTGGGGACGACTGACCCAGCTCGTGGTTTCAGGATGGCCTGGACTCCAGGTTGACCGACTTCGCCTGCTTTCGAACGGCATCGCGTGCTCAGTGAGACAGGAAGTCCAGGCGCTCCTGATGCTTCCTGTAGAAATGTTTCTTAAAATAATTGATTTAAAAATCTATATAATTCATTAATTAGTCATTTTAAATTTAGCTGCTGAAATATTTATGGCTAGTCATCTGAGCCTTGTTTCAATGTTCTGCTGGAAGGGAAAGACATTTGGTCTGATAGTTCTAGGTGTGTGTCTTTATTTTGTTCAGTTTTCCTCGGGGAACCAATGGAACTGAGTTATGTGTATGATAAAAGTGTTTTTAAAAAGCTGCGCTTGTGATGAGCAAACTGAGGAATGCTAGTCACCTGTGGAGGGGGTGCTGAGGGAGAGACAGAGAAGGCGTGCCCCGGTAGGTGCTGTGATGCCAGTGACGTTCCTGCTCTTACGCTGGGTTCGGTTCCTGGGTGTCCGTTTTACTGTCATGCCTCAGAGCTTACAGAAATGCCACCTGTGCTCTTTTTGTGTTTCTCAAGATTTTAAAGGCAGCTAGAGCATGTCCAAATAGAATTTCTAAAGCAGAGGAGTAAAAGTTTATATGTAATGCGTGGGTTTATTTACAAATGTCTTGCATCCCCAATTACTCTTTGGGAGTAGGGACCATATTTAGTGTTTCCATTTTATTATCCGTAAGACCTAATGCAAGTCTATATTACGTGGCAAGCACTCAGTCTGTGTTGATTGTTAAAATTATTTGAAATAGCTAAAAAAAAAAAGTATACATTTATTTGTAGGAGATCTCAGATTGATCTGTTGGGGAGTTCTCCCCCTGAGTGGGAAAATTCCGGATTGCTGCTGCTGTATCTATCACAGCGAATGGTGGCATCTGACCAACAAATTAAAGGGGCATTCTATTGAAATTCTAGTGGTAGATATGTGAGGGATATGTTTTCTGCTTCTGAGCGAGGATATTTAAAAATGCAAATTATGGGTGTGTTGGTATCGCTCATGCACACCAGAGTGTGAGACAAATAACCTTATCAGTTAGTTTGTGCTCTTTACCGAGATACTAAATTACTTTGGTCAGAAAACGTTTGTTTGAGGTTGCACTGCTAACACTTTTATTTAGGAGAGTCATGGCTCGTATTTGCTGAGTGACACCAGCGACTTAACACGGACTGTCTGTGACTGAGCTTGGTCCTGGGCCAGCACCGCCCAGCAGCTGGCATGCTCAGCCTGTCTCCCCTCCCCCCTCGTCTGGGAGGAGAGAGGGGACCCAGGCCGGCGGCTCGCCTACAGAAAATCGAGTCACGGCAAAGATGCATCTGCTGCAAAAATGATCGTGTAGCCCTTCTGAGACCAAATAGACATTTCTCAGGGACTATCTGCTCTTCTGGATACCAGCTTCGAGTCTTCCTTAGTAAAGACGTGTGTCTCTGGCCTTTGGACAGAGCTACGCAACAGTCGGCGGAGTTTTTGGAGAACAGAGGCCTTTGCCGTACCCCAGGGGTTTTCCTAGCTCTCGTCCTGGGGCCAAAACACACTACAGTCCCCTGTGCCGTGGGCGGTCCTCGTCGGTCGTCAGTGCCTGTGCGTAGCGCTTGTCTGTCCGTGCAGCCCACCATGCTTCTGCAGTGCCCCCCCAGGACCAAGGCTGTGCTCCACAGGCAGCGCTGCATGTGCCGCAGATGCTCATTAGACTCAACTTGGACCCTAGAAAAGGGGCTTCTCGTTCCTCCCCGGCAGATTTAGAGCCATGACGATAATTCCCGTGGGCTGAAACGGGAGGTGAACTGCCCTGCGAATTATAACACGTGCGGAGTGTATTTTCCCTCCTCCACCAGGAGCACGTTAGAGTGCTTTGTCATTGCTCCCGACACCACCTGTGCTCCTCGCAATTGTGCTATGCAGTAGAAAGTCTTGTTTCAAGTTTGGATCAGCAGGTGCATGGAGCCCTCACTGCTTCTCAGCCGAGCCTTTGCTTCAGAGCAGCAGAGCGTGTGCGGATGAGGCCCTGCGTGTTCAATAGCTGAGCAGGAAGCGCGCCTCTGACGGGCATTGTAATCAGGGTTATCACAAGCGCTGCTGTTGTGTAACAGAAACTCTAGCTTGTCCCTACCTGTCTCAAGGCATTGCTTCACAAAGGAAAACAAACTCACGGAAATATCTGTGAAATTCAGTGCAGTGCTTTCCCAAGCGCTCCGTGTTTAGTGCGCGCTGGGCCAGTTTAGTGCTGCCTCGCCGTCTTTCCCAAAACATCGGAACCAAAAAGCCCCACGTGTCCTCCTCACTCTGCCTTCTAGACGGGTCCCCAGCCACAGCCCTCCCACCCGAGAGTCCGCGTTCCCTCCCGCTGTCCTCGAGTTTGTTTCCTCAAGAAAAAGGGGGAAGGTTTAGATGTCTTCAAATGACTGTTTATTTAATTGACAGGCAGCTTTTCTTCATTGTGTGCTTTGCCCTTGCTCACAAAAGTGCATTCACTCTTCCGTAGTATGTTGAAACTTTTAAATGGAAACGGCTTTTCACGAACAAAGGAAGCATTTTCCTCCCTCCTTCCACGTCTTACCTTTCTCCGCGAGTCTTGGCTTCTTCAGCAGCTCTGCCTCCACCAGAAATGACAAAAGGTGCGATTGTTCTGGGAGATGGCGCAGCGATAACGCCAGCAGGGCTGGCGTGTGTGGGCTGCGGGGACTGTGTTTCTTCTGTGTTTGGTTTTATTTTGTTTTCGTTACTCCAGAGAGTTGAGCACGGCTTCAAAAACAAACCAAAGAGAGGGAGAGCATGCGCTTTAAAGATCCTTAAACCTTTGTCCCAGGTGGGCTACTTCTTTCTATTAGGTCGCTCTGTTAGGGTTTCGGTGGCCCCTCTGTCCCCAGAACAACAAAGCTGACCAAGCTCCCTGAAAGCAGCGAGGAATGCAACACGGAGGACCTGAAAGCAGCGAGGAATGCAACACGGAGGACAGAGGTTCTGATGTCACTTGTTTTCCTTTTCCCAGCAGGCCCCTGCCATCACCCTGCCCTGAGAGCACAGCTCCGGAGAGGAGATAGGTGTGCAAATTAGGTTTTAGTGTTTTCCTGAGTTGTGATTCCCAACTCCAGGTGGATAGCCTTTCTTTTCTTTCTTTTTCTTTCTTTTAACTTAATTTAAAAATAACTTCCTTCTTCATCTGCCTTTGCCTCTTCTGCTGTTCTATTTTTGACTCAAGCTTCTGGAGTATGGTACAGATTCAAAGCATTGTTTTCTTCTGGCAAAAACCTGCTTGTTCATCTGGTAGAACAAACTGAGAACCTGGTGTCTCTCAGGGACACCAGGCCCACACAGAGCACAGATAATCTGTCACCACTTGAAGAGCGTCGAGCCTGGGCACACTCGTCTCTGTCCCGGGTGCAGTGCTTTCTGACGCTTTCTGCTGCCTCAGTCTTTTCAGCTTCGGTTTGCTTTATTTTTGTGTTTTCAACCCACGGGCCAGTTTCTACACGGATCACTTGTAACACACACATTACTCTCCCACGGTCCTCACCGGTGAGTGTTTCCAAACCCTCTCAAGAGTAGTCATTTCGTCATCGTTCCCAGCCTCAGCGAGAGGCACACAGAGGAACTGGAAAGCCATCCCGAAGCCTCCTCCCGTGTTTGTCTGAATGTCGATCGACCGCATTCTGATCTGCTCCCTGAACAAGTAAAAATAAAAGGTGCGATGCTGGGTCGGCCAAGCCCACTGCATGGCACTTTGGCACTCTGCCACGGTGACTCACTCCGCCTTGGGCTGTCATACACCTTCTGGGAAACCAGGTCCCTGTCGGCTGGGGGAAGGAAAAGCCTCCTTCAGAGCCGCCCGTCACTCCTCAAGCACCTCAGGTGACAGTCTCACTGGGTCAAGTTTCAGTCCACTCTGAGCCTTCAAACTTGCTCTGGACTCGGTCACCGACTTACTCTGTAGGCCACACAGGGCTCTTGGCTTGTCTGTGCTGTCTTTGTCAGAGCAGCAATGACCTGACCGGTTTGAGGTCTGCCTGGGGGGTGGAGACGGGAGTCCTGATGACAGCTCAGTGCCCCTCACCCACCCACCCGAAGCCACTGCTGCCCAGCGGCAGGAACCCTCCAGCTGCACTGAAAACGAGGATGGGAAGCCACAGCGTTTTACTTTCATTTCATTTCATTGTGTCTTGTTTTTGCACGAGAATGTCCTAGAGAGCGTGTTTAAACCACAGGCTGTTAGACCCAATGCCAGAGATTGACCCGGGACCTGTGGACATGTGGGCTGGGATCTGGGAGCCGCGTGTGGAACCAGCACCCCACAGACGATGCTGACACAGGCGGTGCTTCCAGCGGTGCGCTGGTCTCGTCCCTGTGCCCGTTGTCTCTGGTGCTCCCGCAGCTCGTTCCCCGCAGTGCTGGAGGTGGAGAGACCAGTGAGCAGGTCACCGAAGTCCAGTTCCAAAGAGATACGACTGCGCCTTACTGAGCCTGTAAAGTTTGACGCGGGGTTCTGGTAGGCCTCTCCTTCCACTTGATACATCAGAGATTTTACACGCCCGACGAGACGGGGCGCAAACGCCAGCAGCTTCTGTGAGGCCCTGCCCTTGCGGCGTTCTGTGCAGGAAGGCAGTTTCTGAAAGTCAAGATAATTCCAGCGCAGTGAATAAGTGTTTCCTGTCGTGATCATACTGGAGCTATCCATGGTTTGGAACCCTGTCAGAATTAGAGCCCGACCCCCACTCTGGGCTGAGGACAGGGGGACCGCAGCGCACGTGCTCCCCCAGGGGCTGCGCCTCGGAAACCAGGCTGCGTGACAGCGTGCTCAGCCGTCTGCCAGGGGGTGGCTGTGGTGCTGAGCCGGCGCCCTTGGGTGGGAGCAGGTGTGTGGGAGGTTAGTCCACAGCCCAGCCGTGGAGGGATGATTGGGTCTCCGCTTCCAGAGATATCAGAGGAGGAAGGTAGCATTCTGAGCCTTGCAATGATGCCCTTGGGGCAGAAATGGGCAGTGGCGAGGTCCCTTACCTCATCTGAGGCACTGAGATCACCTTAGGTTTTATAGTGGGACCATTAAGTAATCAGGCCTTATCTCTGGCCAGAGGCCCTGAGCAAGGGATTCGGCAGGTATCAACCTTTTCTTTTGGCTCAGAACAGTCTGTCTTCTGGGAAAGGCACTATATCTTGGCATTCTATATTTAATAGTTACAGTTTAATAATTTTACCCCCCCCAATGTATGCCTCTATTCCTAGGATATTTTATATAAGATAGTTAGATATTATCCAGTATTACAGATTTTAAATGTTCGTAGATTTTATATATGTTGAATTTTTAATTTTTTTCTTTGTTTTTTTTCTTTTTTTAATTAAATTTATGGGGGTGACATTGGTCAATAAGGCCTTAGGGGTTTTCAGTGCACATCTCTATGACACGTGATCTGTAAATTGCACTGGGTGCCCACCACCCACAGTCAAACCCTCTCCCATCACCAGATTGGGCCCCTTACCCTTTACTCCCACACCCCTTCCCTCTGGCGACCAGCGTGCTGTTGTCTGTGTCTGTGAGTTTCAGTTTGTGTCCCACATGTGAGTGAAATCATGCGGTGCTCACCTTTTTCTGACTTATTTCGCTTAGCACGTGTTCACCCTTCTGATGGCTGAGCAGCGTCCCCTGTAGAGAGACGGCTCCACACCGTCTCTACCCAGGCCTGTGTCGAAGGGCACTGTGCTGTCTCCACGTCTTGGCCACCGTGATTGATGCTGCGATGCACAGAGGGGTGCATGTATCCTTGCGAGTGTTTTTGAGTTTTGGGGTAGCTACCCAGAAGAGGGGTTGCTGTGTCGTGTGGTGACTCTATTCTTGCAAACTTTTTGAGGAGCCTCGGTGCTGTTTTCCACCACAGCGGCTGCGCCAGCTTACACTCCCCCGAGCAGTGAACGAGGGTTCCTTTTTCTCCACAGCCTCTCCGACACTTGTGGGCCGTAGCCGTGCTAACCGGAGCGAGGTGGTACCTTGTTGTAGTTTTGATTCCCGTTTCCCTAACAGTGAAGCTGAGCATCTTTTCATGTATCTGTCGGCCATTTGTGCGTCACCTTGGGAGAAGTGTCTGTCGGGTCCTCTTCCCGTTTCGTTGGACTGTCTGTGTGGTATGGATTTGTGTGAGTTCTTTACATTTTGGAGCTGAACCTTTGTTGGAGCTGTTGTCTGCGAATATCGTCTCCCGTTCGATTGGTTGCCTCGCGTTGAATTTTGTAAATCTTCATCTTTATTATTCTAATTATGACATCTCTAATATATTTGGGGTTTTTTCTTCAGATAATATTTAGGTTCCTTTTTGTAATTTCTTAAAATGGTGGTAAAATATAACAACATAAAAGTTAACATTTAAACCTCGCTTAGACGTGCAGTTTAGTAGAACCGATACATTTACGTTGTGCCCCTCCGCCACCGCCATTGGCCGCAGACCTTTGCCTCTCCCCCGTGTGAGGCTCATCCGTGTGCAGCCTGTCAGAGCCTCCTTCCCTTCTGAGGCTGAGTGACACTGTTGTGTGGACAGACCACATTTGTTCGTCCACGCACTCGTGGAGATCTGTGTTGTCCTCACCTCGTGGCCACCAGGAATAGTGCCGCTGTGAACATCCGTGTCCAAGGACCCATCTGAGTCACACGGAAGCATGTGACTGTTATGTAACATGCGCTCAGTTCGTTCGCTGTGGGTCTGAGGTTGACGAGGGCACCTGTGTAGAGCAGTTAGCGTAACACTGTGACCCCAGGTGGGTCCCCGCTTCGCCTGCTCCCCAGGTTCTTCTGTGACTGGCAAGAAGTTATGATTTCACTGTATCGTGGGCAAGGCCAGTATGAGTTTTATGAGCCAAACAGAGTGTTAGTGGCTTTTTAATTTGGTATTATTACTATTTAAAACTGCTAGGTTAGGGTAGTGACGATCGATAGTGTTTTCCCCTTTCACGCTTTTCTCTGCGTTCCCAGTTTCGTTCAGTGAGTACATAGTACTTTAAAATTAGAAAATATTTTAAAAACTAGCCTATGTTGAAAAAATTGTTACCTTGAGTATTTCTCTTGTATTTCAGTCATGGCCTACCTATGAGGATATCTATAAAAAAATGGTGGAAATGGCCACATTCTTAGATCTGCCTCGTTTCCCAGACGTGACTGAAGACTGCTGTCTGCACCCGAACATCCTGTGTATGAAGTACCTGATGGAAGTCAATCTCCCTGGTAAGCGAGTGGTGTTTGTCTTGAGGAGGCTTGTCCTGACTCTAATGCCATTGAGCGGAAGGTGGAGTCCTCTCAGATCGCAGCCTAGGAGAGCCACCACGGGGCCACAGCAGTGGCAAGCCTAACAGCACAGTTTCTTCTTAAAGTGTAAAAGGGCGAAAGGGCGCTGGTCAGAGGTGAAGGACTCTATTTCGGCGTGAGGGCTGTGCTGGAGAGCGTGGGCCTGGTTCTGGCACCACGTTCCACGTTCGCTGAGTGCAAGCCAGGTAACAGGTGTTCGGTGTGTTACTTCGGCCCCGGTGAGCCACCAGAGCAGCGCTTCCTCATTTGCATGAAGCGGGATTATCACATAATGAACTCTAGTTTTTTCAGATCCCAGAGGCTAATGTATGGTAACATACTTATTTGGAAATGTAACGCTGCTTCCAGTCCCTAACACAAATGGAGGTTGAAGTCTGGTCGGGGCACGTGAGCCCCTGGAAGCAGTGAGGCAGAGTGAGGAGAGAGCCCCACTCGCCTTGTTCACAGCGTGCAGGACACGGGCACCCGTGGGGCCTGCCGACGGAGGCCGCTCTGACCTTCTCACCAAACTAGAAATGTAGCAAGTTCAGGACTTTCATTTCTAAGAGAAAATACAAACATTGTGTGACTCTACTATTGCTTAAGCGATATCAAAAATGTGATTGAATGTATTTTTAATAGAAAAGGAAAGTAGATATAAGAGAAAAGCAGTACGTAAAACTGTACAATGTAACTTTAAAATAAATGCAAATATGTAGTAACATACATGTAAACATGAAGCCTATAATTTAATGAACAAAAATAACTTAAACTTTTAAAACATATATATTAAGCTAAGGATGGATGTCTCCTCCAGAGATTTTAGAAGTTGCTCTCTATGTGATTAAGATTCCAGGGTGTGGAAAATCAGATTTTTACGTTTGACATATGACATAGAGCAGAATGACTGTTTTTGATTTTGCTTTTTTAAATTTACTTCCTTGATGGTTCTTTCAAGTGTGGAAAGTTCCTCTGTGTGTGCTCATGTCCTCCGAAATCTCAGACTCACAAAGGGAGTCTGAAGGGAGTGGAAGACGCGGCAGGGACGTCCAACACACGCCCGGCATAGCTGGGCTACGGTGGCGCCTTCCCAAAGGCCGCACTTGGCAGGGGGAGCGGCAGTGTTTTCTGGCCAATGTGTGTCATTTGGCACTGCGTCCCACCTGGCTCTTCCAGAGAGTGACGGGGAATTAAACACATCACAACAGGCGGAGAGACATTATTCTCATCTGGCATGTACTAAGTGCCTCTTTGGGGACAGTGTCATAAAGAGTCGTGGTACAGAAATTTCACTTCTCACAAACAGTTCAATAGAAAAAAAATGTAGACGTACATGGTACTGACCTTATTTATAACACTGAAAAATCAGGGACAACTTAAACATCCAACAGAAAGGTAATGGTTAAGCAAACAGTGGTATGTATATACAGTGAGACAGTACACAGCTTTTAAAATCATGTTTGTGAAGAGTTCCGAAAAGCATGGAAAATGTTTGTTACAGCAAAAAGTGAAATAGGCCAAATTACATAGTCACAGCTACATAAAATGAAAATACTCAGACAAATAATAAGAATAGTAAATCTACCAAAATACTAAAATGGTATTTCTAAGTTAGGTAATGCATTTCCCCTCCTTCTACCTCTGTGTCTTATGAACGTCCTGTGCTGAGGCTGCATCACTTAATATGGGGACACAACAAACAGCATAGATCTGCACATGAAGACGTGCTGGCCCTGCACCTTAGGTGTAGATTCTACAGTGTGACATTGGTTTGCACACCACCCACAAGATTATGGGGAGATCTCTAGGGTGTCACTGTTTTCGGGTGTTCAGATCTTGCTGTCTACAGTGCCAGAAAGAAGAGACCGTGCCTCTGGCACTTTCACAGCCTTTCCAGGGTTCCCAGAAAGCCGAGAATAGTTGTGAACATGCTGCGGCAACACACGCCCCTCCCCAGAGCCTCTCTGTGTGACCACGTGGCCTCTGGAGCTGGGACGGTCTCACCCAGCCCGTCACCCACGCCCCTGCTGAGCAAGCACTGACTGCTCGAAGGCTTCGAAGGAGCTCCGAGTGCTTTTGCTAGTCCTGCTCATCCTGGGACAGACGAGCCTGCCAGACAGTTCCTGGCAGCTTTCACAGTCGCCTACGAACGTCATTTGTGGGGAACTTGAGCTTTCCAAAGTGCTCCCGTGTATGTCACCTCTTGTACAGAGGAAACACAGCAGGGCCCGGTGACACCTCACTGATAGGTGGTGGGGCGCAGGCTGCAGCCCAGCCCTCACATTCCAGAGCCGGCGCCCGCCTCGAGATTGGGTTCGGGGCGCAGGCTGCAGCCTGTCTCTGCCATCCCCTCCTCCTTTCTCACGGTTCCTTCCACTCGCTCTTTTATTTTCATTGCTCCATAGTTTTGTGTAAGAGAAGCAGTTCAAGATATTAATTTAAAAGAAATAGAGGAGACAGTTTTCAAGAAATGTCATTGTTTATAACAACAACACCATGGTTTCCATTTTTAAATTACCTGCAAAGAGACGAGCCTCTCTCACCCATTCAGGCGATCCATGAAGTGCACACGAAGAGTACACGCACTCCACAGCGAAACTCGTCCGTGTTCCCGTGCACGTGTTGGGAGCAGGAGCCCCCCCCCCATTTGTCTTTCTGCTCCCCTCCTCCACAGTGGTCTTCTTCACAGTGGGCACTGGCACTCGCGAAAGCTCGTGGAATTGAGCTTGGTGTTGTGTGTCCTGAGGGTTTTGCACTTGAGTGAAGCCATGAATATTCCAGTGGATCTGGAAGTTGAAATAATCTTAACAGTAATGAGTCCCGGCCCTCTGTCCCACAGACTCCCGCGAGCCGGCCTGCCCACCTCTCCACAGCCAACACCAGAGCCCTGCGTGGGGCTGTTTGCTGTCCCCAGAGCACCATCTCAGCCTTATCCCAGTCCTGATCAAACTGACCTCCGATTATTTAAGTGTTACTTAAATGAGGGGCTCCTTGAGGGCAAGAGCTGTCCCTTTACCTCCTGCACCCAGAACACAGGAGATACTCATCACGTGCTTTTAGAAAGAAAGGATAAAGGCTGGGTCAAAACTAGCTAAGGTGTTAGAACCCAGTAGATGTATAAAAATACTTGGCTGCCTATTCTGAATTGTTATATCTGTTCTATCTCTGTGTAAACAAAGCATTTCTCTTTACTTGGTGGAAATTTTTTACTTAAACATTTAGGAGAGAATTGTCCTATATTTCACTCACTCTTCACCATGAACAGGTAGGCCACAGCAGTCATGTGTATGTACTCAGGGAGACAAATGAAGCAAGACCCAGTCTGCCCTCCAGTCGAAGAGGGAGACGCAGAGGTAGACCCTGGCCGAGTGGGAGGGTGGTGCCAGAAAGCCGTGCCCGCCCACGGTGGCAAGGGGACTGACAAAGAAGCCTGCTGGCCTGCTGTGCCGGGCGAGAGCCTTCGCCAAGAGTGCCTCCTGTACCCGAGTTCTGTCCTGGGTGAGAAGCCACCCAACCGGGCTTGAGATGAGAGACAGGGAAAGAAATTGGCTTCTGGGCAGAGGGGCAAAATGGCTGTGTAAGCAGAGAGGCTGGTGAGCACAGGGCTTGCTAGGGGACCAGCAGAGGTCTGTTCGGGCTGCAGGCTAAGTCTGCATGGGTTGGCAAGGGCTGCGCAATGAGACGATTGGATCACGTGGCTGGATGGGAGCGCAGTCGGCGGAATAGCTCCCAGGTAGCAAGTGCCCGCTGTGTGCCAGGCACGGGCCCACGTGCTCCAGTTGTGGTCATTCTTGCGTCTCCACGGTGACTAGGAGGGAGGTACTGCTGTTACTCCTGCTTGCTGCGGGCGAAGAAAGCCGCAGCCCAGGGAGGGCGTGTAACTCACACAGGGTCACGGGGCTAGTCTGCAACTCGGCTCCCTAGTCTCCTGGTAACCGCTGTGCACTGAGGAAGCAGGGTGGGGACCGAGTGCACGTGGGAGATTCCGTCAAATACCGTAGATGATGCTGCACTCACGAACAATAGCTCGTCTACTCGAAGTTACTGAAAATAGAATGTGGTACTTCTTAAGTACTTAGATTGGTGAGTAAAGAAATTCGTGTAGTGATTTAGAGTTTTCAGTGTATATTCTCTCATAAGATCCTATTTAACCTTGTTTATCCTCACCTCCTCAACTGTAACTCATGTGACAAATGAAGAAGCTGAGGTTAAGTGACTCTAAACCAGAATCACAAAAGTAATGATTGGGAAGCCTAAATATCGGCCCTAAGTTTTCCGGTTCTGAGTCCACACCATTCAGACTTCATGTTCACGGATGCAGTCTGTGCTGAGCACGTGACTTCTTCAGAAAAGTGGTACCTCTAGCGGGAAGCACACCGAGCCTTCCCGTGCGCCAGCCGAGGGCCGGCCAGGAGCGAGTGCGTGCTCAGAGAAGCCGCGGTCTCGCGGGGGAGCTAGTTCAGGGAGGCACTGACTGCTGTGAACACACAGACGTGGAGGAGCCCAGAAGCTGACCTGTGACCGCGTCTCAGGTACCAGGACGGATCTCGGGAGCGGCAGATGTTTTAGGAAGTCAGAACAGGGAAAGACATGCCTCGTCAGAATCCTGCGGCTGGTGTTCCTGGTGCGTGGCAGAAATCGTGTCTGGGTTCCAGCGTGGCGCCGTGCTTTAACTAGAGACTCTTATGGGCACACACTCCAGTTAGCCAGCGAATTCATTCCACGTTTCACTGTTTTATTTTTTCTTCGACAGATGAAATGTACAACTTCACCTGCCAGGTGGTAAAAATGGCTGGAATAGGAGAAGTGGATTTTCTGACATTTGATCCTATAGCTAAGAAGAAAAACACTGTTAAATATGATATTCAAGCCGTAGCTGTCATTGTGATAGTGTTGAAACTGCTCTTCTTATTGGATGACAACCTAGAATGGTAAGTGTGTGTCAGTTTTGCAAGGAAAGAATTGTGCTGTTTTTACCTGATTGTCGGGAGTGAAGGAGCCCCTGTGTTACCTCAGTAGGAAACGGAGGCGCTGCGCTGTAGGAACGGTGGCCAGTGGCAGCAGCACGCGCTTCTCACGTAGCGTTTGACTCAGCTGGTTGGCAGAGAGTTCGCCCTGCCTGAGCCCGTGGTTTGCGTCGTGTTTTATTTCTGTTTGTCGGGTAGATGCACGTTTCTCGTTGTCACGCTGGTTCCTGAGTTTTCGGTCATCCACAAGCCCTAAAGAATTAGCACTTCGTCCGTATGCCTCTAGGCTCCTGGCGCTATGTGTCTCAAAGAATACTTTGGAAAGTAAAGGAGTTTTAAAATGTTACCCCTCCCAAATACCAACAGAAAGTGCCAGTGTTTATAGTGTCTTCGTCCTGTCTCAGTGATTGCTTCCCCATTAAAGTTACCACGCGTTTCAAGGGCTTACATACTTTCAGAAGAATTCAAAATTCTACTGTCTTCAAGTAAGTGATTTCTAAATAAATTGACTTGTTTATTGGCATCTCCAGGTCTTTGTCTACTATTGCTGAGAAATATAATGAAGAGAACAAAGAAGGTACTTAATTTTTTTTATCAATCAAATTGAAAGATAATGTATTAAAGGATGCAATAAATGTAGGGAAGAAACTTTGAAAATATACATGTGCACATATACATACACATGTATATAAATTATACCTTGTACCAGGGTTATTTTTTCATGTTGTTATCTAATTATGTTTAAAGGCTACTAAAAAACTTCAGTGGCTCCCTACTGTGTGTAAAGGCCAGCCTGCTTTTTTATTCCCCGCGCCTACCCCCTCGCCACACTAGACCATGAACTTACGGGTGGTCTTGCGGCTCTGCCGTCTGTTGTAATGCCTTCGACCTTTGCGCATACTGGTTCTTCTACCTGAAATGCTCTCCTTTCCCCCCCAACTCTTGGCAAGTCCGTCTTCATTCTTCAAGAAATACCTTCTCTTCACACCTACTCCCCACCCCCTTTTTCCAAATTAGGACTAACCACTCCTGCCACAACCACCCCTGTCCAAATGTCCAGTAGGTGTTTAGCACATTGAGTTACAACCAAGGGACTAAGTATGTCTGTCTTTGGTAGAGCGTCAGTACTTGGAAAGTGTGTAGAAGAGAAGTGTAAACAATTAGCCTTTCAGCCTCTTCCTCCTCGGGTCCGCCTTCCATTCTTCTAACTCCTCACTCTCTGGGCCTCTTCTCTGCTTTCCCTTTCCTTCCCTTTTTCTCTCCCCACTCTTCCGCCTCCCGTGTAGACTGAGGAGTGTGTACCGGACCACATGGCACCTGATCTCTCACCTGGACCTCTGGAACCCGCCCCGCTGTCCCATCAGCCCGCTCTCTCACCTACCCCTCGGAGCTAACCAGACCGGAAGTCTGGATTCAGCTACTGTAGTGCCGTTTCCCACATTTGTTAATCACTTGTCCCTTCATTCATGTCGTCCCAGACATGGGAGCGTAGGAGCTGGGTCCCGTGCCGAGTGCGGGGCTGGGAGGCAGAGGCCTGACTGTATCGTGACAAATAAAGCATGTCTTCCGTCTCAAAGAGGTGACAGTCGGGCTTCGGAGAAACAGACACACACACAGGCAGGTTCGGTGTGACCTAGTTAGGGCCATGATATCAGTAGATACTCAGAGGAGGGAGTGACCGATTTCTCAGGAGTCATATTAGAGGCCAGAGACAGTGAGTCCATCCATAATTTCCAGGGGCTATTACATAAATGTTTAGTTATGTCCATGAATGAGGATTCACATGAGCAATATACATTATTATAATGTGACTAATTTGGTTAATAATTGTGGGCTTCTGTTTTTGTTTTTTGGTTTTTTTTCCAGATAAGCCATGGTTTGATTTCAGAAAATGGTACCAAGTCATGAAGAAATCTTTTGATGAGAAAAAACAAAAATGGGAGGAAGCCAGGGCAAAGTATGTCACCTCTTCTCGTTTTAGACTCCCCGATTAGTTTCGAGTCTGTTACTCTACATTGGAAAGCTGAGGTTTCATCAGTATAGACTCCTCAGCATTGTGGCATCTTTTCTAGAAATATTAGCCACTATATTCTAATTAACTTTTTTCCCTAATGGGAATGCTCTCCCAAAGTAAAGATCCCTGTAATAATCAAAACAAAGGACAGCAGAAAGAGAGCGTGTGTGATGCAGCCAGTCCCAGCGTCTGACATGGGTCCCGTCCTGACGTGGGTCCCGTCCTGACGTGGGTCCCATGTCCTGACGTGGGTCCCGTCCTGACGTGGGTCCCGTTCTGACGTGGGTCCCGTCCTGACGTGGGTCCCATTCTGACGTGGGTCCCATTCTGACGTGGGTCCATTCTGACGTGGGTCCCGTCCTGACGTGGGTCCCGTCCTGACGTGGGTCCCGTTCTGACGTGGGTCCCGTCCTGACGTGGGTCCCATTCTGACGTGGGTCCCATTCTGACGTGGGTCCATTCTGACGTGGGTCCCATTCTGACGTGGGTCCCGTCCTGACGTGGGTCCCGTTCTGACGTGGGTCCCGTCCTGACGTGGGTCCCGTTTTGACGTGGGTCCCGTCCTGACGTGGGTCCCATTCTGACGTGGGTCCCATTCTGACGTGGATCTGTTCTGTCGTGGGTCTGTTCTGACATGGGTCCGTGGGGTGAAGGTTTGGTGCCAGGTTGAGTCCTGACGGAGTTGTGGACTCGCTGTGTGACCATGGCCACACAGCTACTTAGCCTCTTCACCTCAGTGGGCTGGGATTTAGTTTGCTCATAGGTTGTCAGAGACACTGTGTCTTATATAATGCAGAGTACGTTTCTGTTGATCTCTGACTCGAACAGTTTCACCTATTTGTAGAACTTTGAGTCTCAATGAGACTTTGAAGAAAAAGATAGTATCTCTCTTTTATGTATATTTATACTAACACTCATTTGATCAAATAATTTAAATCCTTTAACAAAACCAAGGTGGCTCAAAGTAGTTAATAATTCATGTAGTTCTAGTTTCCTCATAAATAGGAATAATAATGCCTGCTCACGACTCTAAGAACTAAAGCTCAGTTTTCACAGGCAGGCTAGGTTTTTGCCTCTGGATCTGAGAGAGATGTGAAAAGGGAAAGAGACTTCGGGGGATGACAAAGCCCAGTGGGAGGAGGCCCCTTGTCGAAAAGGGGGGAGGTAGCAGTCCCCACTGCTGGTCTGGACGCACGAGGTGGGGGTCCCCACTGCTGGTCTGGACGCACGAGGTGGGGGTCCCCACTGCTGGTCTGGACGCACGAGGTGGGGGAGAGGCGGGAGGGGAGTGTGTTCGACAGCCCGTGGACGCCCCCGACACCAGGCTCTTCCGCTCCCTGAGTTCCCCCCACGTACGGGACTTGGTAGCATCCTGTAGGAAACATTAGGACTTCGTTGTGTGTCTCTGTTTCTGTAGATTTTGTAGTTTGGGAAATAGGTCAACAGAGTGAAGTAAATTCTGAAGGAGAAGTGAGGCACTTCTAAAGTGCAGTGACCTCAGAGTGCCTTTCCCACGTTCTTGGCCGTGACCCCCAAGAACTACCGGGTCGGCCAAAAAGTCCCTATGGTTTTTCCTTAAAACAAAAGACAGTTTTCATTGTCACCAACAACTTCATCGATTTGGATAATTTGAGAATGTTAGAACATGTTAGAACATCGATTGTTCTCAGGTAATGTCTCAATTTGATCGCTATCAGCTTTACCTGGTCTCCCTGACCGTGGAGCATTGTCCAGCAAGAAATCTCCAGCACAAAACTTCGCAAACCACTTTTGACACGTTCGATCAGTCACAGCACCTTTTCCATACACTGCACAAATTTTTTTCTGCATTTCAGTTGTATTTTTACTTTTCTTGAAATAATAAAGTATAATACACTGAAAAACTGTATTTCTTCTTCCATCTTCAATATTAAAATGCACAAAAATTCACCAATGTTGATAAGTTTTTTTAAATGCACGCTGATATGACAGCTGTCAACACAGTCTAACAAAATTGTTTCGAATGAAGTTAAAGACAACTAAGCGCTCCTAGAACCAGCGTCCAAAAAAACCAAACTCACTTTTTGGCTGGCCCCATACGGCGCCCCCTCGAGCGGCCTCACTGACGCCTGTGTAGCATTTCCCGTGAACGCCTAAGGAAGCCTGCCTGGGATCCACGTTCACTAGGGGTTGGCAGCGGTGGGTCTGTCCAGAGACTGCGGTTAGGACTGTGTAGGGTAGAGAACTTGTTTTTCCTCTGTGCTTTTGGGAACTTCTTAATTATTTGAGGTTTTTTACCTTGAGTATGTTGTTACTTTTATTATCTAAGAAAATAACAAAAAAGGTATTGGAAAGTCACAGGCTTAGAGATGTTGCGTTTGCTTGTTTGTTCATTTATTCGTCCATTCATTCTCCAACAGATATTTAGATGAGGGCTTCCTGTGTGCCGTTCACTGCCCACGGTAGGGACGTGGAGAAGGGGAGGCCGTCTCTGCCGTAGAGAACCTCCAGAATCTGTCACGTGTGACTCAGGCGAGGTCAGACCACTGGGGAACGGGGGAGCCAGGCCCTCTGACTCAGCCTTCTTCCAGCTGCTCCACTGCCTCTCAAAATAAGAAAGTGTCCTTGGATCGAGAAGGCAGTTCTTCTTTTTTACTGCACATGCGAAAAGGCCCCCACTGCAGGAAACTCAGAGTTGAAGAAGATGGGACCAGGAGTGAACACTAAGTGCTACCTTGGCTCCAGAGCAGCAGCTTGCTCGGCAACGTGGAGCAAGTTTCTAGTTGTGGTTTGGACCTAGAAACAGAGCCTGCCACTCCCCTTTGGCCTGACTGGGCTGGTGGCCCCCGGACGGGAGGGACCCCACGTGACTCCTGTGGTTCGCTCTGGAGGGATGTTGAGTAGATGCTATAGGTCAGAGCAGCATCTCCACGGTGCGGTGGAGCCTCCCGGCTGGGCTTCCCTAGGTCAGGACAGGTGAAGTCAGGCCAGGATTAGGACTGAGTCATGCCGGAATCCAGATCTTTCCTCCTCACTCCCACCAGGGACAGGACTGACTTCCAGGATCTTGGGGACAGAAGACTGGCACTTACTGTTCACTTTGTCTGCTTATCAGAATCAGAAGAACCACTAACCTAGTCCTCAGCCAAAGGGAAGCTGGGCAAGAGCAAGGAGAAACTGCTGTTCTTAGGCGGCTTCACTTGGTGAGAACAGGCAGCAGGAGAGCTTCCTGGGGAGGGAAACCATTGCTACATTCTTTGTGTAATTAATAGCTTCTTCAGGCCCTCATGGCGTTGGGAGGCTCCCGGAGGACACACCATGGCCCTGGCTCTTTCTCTGCTTCAGTGCTGCTGGCGCGCTGCCAGGACCTGAGCTCCCCCGGCCTGTGTCACTGGGTCATGCTAAGCCAGAGCTTTCACACTGCGTTTCAGCAACTTCAGGCGTCGCCTCAGAGAAACTTCTCCGAAAGGGGTTGAGGCCAGTTTCCTCTAATCCTGCTCCAGCTGTGTTTCTGCCTTGTACAGGTGCATGTGGAAAAGCGAAAAGCCTCTCTACCACTCCTCCATCGACAGGTCGGTGGCGTACAAAAGAAGGGGTGAGTTGTGTTCTCTTATTAATGCCGAGTAGCAGTGAGCTATAAAAGGGCTAAGTATCTTGACTTGAGAAGTGAATGCATGAATGATTTTTTCTTTTTTGCCAAGTGTTCCAATGCCCATCCAAAGGCACATCACCCTCTGCAAGAAATCTCCATAGGGCCCTGGCTGGGTGGTTCAGTTGGTTGGAGTGTCACCCTACACACCTAAAGGTTGTGGGTTCGATTCCCAGTCCGGGCGCTTACCTAGGTGGCAGGTTTGCTCTCCGGTTGAGGTGCATATGGGAGGCAACTGATTGACATTTCTCTCTCACATCAATCTCTCTCTCTTTCCCTCTTCCTTTCTCCAAAACCAATAAACATATCCTCCAGTGAGGATTAAAAGACGAAAGGAAAAGAGGAAGCCCCAGAGGAGTCTGTCCAGGGACATGTGCTGTCACACCAGACAGAGCTAACATTCCCGCCGGAATCTAATGGCCCACACCCCATGGCTCTCAGAACTCTGTTCGGAGAATTGCCTTTAGGCTGACTTATTTATTTTTTGAATGTGGTAAATATCTGTAACATAAAATTTACCATTTTAGCCTGTTTTCTGTGGTTCCCACACTCCTCTCATCCAGCTCCCGTCGCCCCTCCTGTCCTTGCCTCACATCCCCACAGTGCACTGGTCACAGTAAGAAACCAGCCATGAGAGGCTCATTGCTACCAAGGGAGCCCAGGCTTTATCAGAACTGAGCGTTCATTTTTATTCCATTCCTTCTGTTTCCTCCATTTCCAGAAATGGTGGTCAATCTACAAAAACAGTTCAGCACGTTGGCTGATTCGACGCCAGCTGTCGCCAAAAAAAGCCCTTCAAGTTTCCAGTTCACCTGGACGGGAGCAGACGCCGCTGGCACTTGTTTCCACGGACACAGCCTCCGGGGGGCCCTGGAGAAGAGGGGCCCCTCGCTGACGACCAGGAACGCCCTGTACTGGCTCAGCACACAGAAATTCTGTAAAAGGTTAGTGACACTGGCAGAGACCGAAGGTAGGAGGCAAGACAGAAGCTCTGGTTTGCCCTGAGGCCGTATTCTTTTCTAGTTAAAAAAAGTCACATATAGTTTAAAGGAGTTGGCTACAGTGAGAGCCAGATAGGTTGTTGGAAGTAGAAGAATGTGGGCTTAAAATCAAGAAAATCGGAATTACACATCGAGTTTAGGACTTGGAGGGATGGAGATGTCTTATTGCGATAAACGTTCCCCAGTCTGTGAATGCACCGATTCATCACATTGCACACGTAAGACCTGTGTGTCACCAACATCTCAATAAAGCTGGGAAAGGTTTTAGATGACAAAGACTTCCTTACTGGGAAAGGCCTCTTTTTGCTGATCTCACCCCCACGCAGACCCAGCACTGGTCTATCAGGCCGCCTCCTACAGCGGTAGGGGGACGTGCCAATGTTTCTGGCTGTTCCTGTCCCAGCTCCGCTGCATGCTGGTTTCGGGCAAGTTATTTACTGGCTCTGCCACTGTGGCCCTCGCTGTAAAACGGTGTAATGCGACCCTTTCTCTTCTCTCACCACCTCTGGGGGCTCCTGTCTCTTTCCGAGGAAAGCCCACCAGCCCCTGCTATTCTCTGGCCTCCTTGACAACCCCCCTCCTTTGGCCCTCTGCCCCGTCCACATCAGTCTCCTAGCGGTTCTGTGAACTGGTCGCATGCACGCTCCACGCCGACCTTTGCGTATATAGTGCGTTCAGCTAGAATGCTCTTCCCCTGTGTATGCACATGGGCTTGCTTCTTTCGGGTTTTCGCTCAAATTTCACTTCCTCTCAGAAGCTTTTCTTAACAGCCCCCTTCACCCCCCCACACCTCATCAATCTCTACCTGCCTTGCCTATTTTCTTTTTCCTTATAGCTTTTGTCACTGTTGAATGTGTTATAGTATCATATATTTGTTTTGTGTATCTGTCTGCCTCCTCACACTGGAACGTAAGGCCCTTCAGCTGGAACTCTGTCTTATTTAATGAAAAATCCCAGAGGGTAGAACAGGGCCTGGCTGCTCACCGAGTATGTGTTGAATGAATGAATGAATGAATGAAAGGTGGAAGGAAGCTGCCCTGTAGGTTTCTTATGAGAGTTAAAGGAGATATATGGTGTCTGTCACATAGTAAATACTCAGTAACTGATAACTATGATCATTATGATTATTTTCATCAAAACTAATTTTCTACTGTAATATCGTTTTACTACCTGAGTTGTGTATCAAGGTAATACGATGCAGATGATAAAGTGAACTTACCTGTATTAAGATGAACTGTCCCAAGCTGAGCCGAGTCTAGAAGGGTTAAGGAGTGGGGCTGACTTAACTGCAGCAACGACAAAAGGCCAGGTCTCAGCCCAGAGCAGGCACCACGGTGGAGGGCTCCATTCCCTCACAGGGGTCCATGCCCCCCCCCCCAGGCATTCCCAGGTTGTAAGGCCTCGTGGTAGTCCTGGCTGGTGCGGAGCATGCACGGGACTGTGCTGCTGGTCTCTGCCCCATCTGGGTTCACGGTCAGGCCCATGAGTTAGCAGGACCTCACACCGTGTGCCTCTCAAATGGCACTGCACAAAAGCCTGTAGGAGACTTCAGATCTGAGGCAGAGCCAGCAGTCTTCATAGATGTAACTGTCCTTAATACCACTCATCTTCACAGAAGTCCCCATCTGTGTGCAGGCCAGTTACTGACAGGTCCAAAGGCCTGCCGTGGGTGCCGGTTGATGAGGTATCTGGCCCCGAGCTCCTGAGAGCGGAGGCCGCTCACCTGCCCTCCCACAGGAGGAGGATCAGCTGGGGTCTTCCAGGTTGTCTTCATGGGAGATGGAGGAGCTTGGGGTGGCCCACAGAAGGGGGATTTGAAAATTTTAGGATTTATATTTCACTAGTGTTTTAAACTATAGTAAAAAAAAACAATACTCAAATATGTCATGCCAAATTGGAACACACTTGAGGCCACCAAAACACTCACCTATGTCCCCCAGAGCTTTTTATCTGTATGTGGGGCAGACTTCAGACGTTCCCTTCGCACACATTCGGCCGTCTCGTAAGGAGGGCTGTACCCTACACTGCCCCCGCTTGATACACAGGCCCACGGTCTGCTCACAGTGGAGTGCTAGGCAGTAGAGACCACCGCAGAGCTCTGGGGTAGCTTTCTGAGCCCACGGCGAAGAACGTAATCTTTACACGGCGTCACGAGTGACTCGGCTCTGAAATGGAAGGCCCACTGCGGCGGACAGTTTGTAAACCTCTCCTCAGCTTTGTGCTGTGGTCCCCGGGGAGAGGAGCAGGACCGGTACCCTTGCTGTGATGACATTTTATCTGACAGGATCACTCTTCAAAGAGCTGAAATTAGAAATTAGAAAGGAAGAAAAGCAAGAGACCACCATATTTGTGAGGGTTCCTGTCAAGTGGCTTGTGTTTCATTTCTGGTATATCAGTCCATGAATGAAGTGCTGAGGCTTTTCAGTTTCCTGCTGCTGAACATAGTAGGGTATTGGCCTTACTGAGTGTTATAAAAATTGCTTTAACATCTAAAGTGAAAACAGAAAATCAGTGGAGGGGAAAGGCGTACAGGCGAAATGGACATTTTTGAGCCATTGCTATGCGCCGCCCATTCATGGAGTGGAGTCCTCCAGATACGTCACACTTCGTGCTGTGAGCAGGGCGCTGTCATTCTTTCCTGCTTTGCAGATGAGAGTGCCACGAGGAGGTCACCATCCTCAGAGCTGGTGGGCGGCAGAGCTTTACAGGGCAAACAGAAAAATTCAGGGGTTTAGGACCATGTACGTTACAGAAATCATAGTATCTAGAAGTCTGTGTTCTGTGTCTGCTGCCTGCTTGTTTTTTAAACTTTTCATTATGGAAAGTGTCCAGTTTATTCCAAAATCGAGGGAACAGAAGGTGCCTGTCACTCAGCTCCAGCAATTGTCAGCAAGGCCAGACTTGCCACACCAGTGCCCTAACTCAGGCCTCCACCCCGCCCCCAGACTGTTTGGAAGCAAATTCCCAACAGCAAAATATTTTTAAAGCAAAACCATAATGCCATTAGTTAGACACAAAAAAACCACCTGATAATAATTCCTTAATGCTACCTAACATGCACTCACTTTCTAGATTTCCCTGATCGTTGTATACTTTTGAAAATAACTCAGAATCCAAATGAGATCCATACATTGTCAGGGGCTGAGTTCATAAATTCCTCCTTTATCTCCTTTTTTCCCCTTGCAGTTTGCTTGTTGAGTAACCTAGGTCACATGTTCTGTACAATCTCCCACACCATATAGCTGATATCACATTCCCGTGAACCATTTGAAGTTCCTCTGTCCCCTGGATTGCCTCTACCTCAATGTAGTTGGAGCTAGTCGCCGACGGACAATTAGAAGTAGAGATTTGGTGGTAGATAGAGGTTTGATTAGATTCAGGTTCCACTTTAAAATAAGTGAAATTGCTTTCTCAATTCTTCTTCCTACAGTACATACAGGATTGGAAGTGTGATACAGGACTAAGCCTGGTATCTCATCTTGGGTGGGTTTGGGGAGTATTTGTTTTCTTTTGTTAGCTTTTAAAGTAGGCCCAGAAGCTCTGCCTGTGCACTTCTGTTTGCCCTGGTCATGGGGAGATGTGGGGGCCCACCCGGATGGCAGGACCTCCGGGCCCAGAGCTGTGAGACCTGGCTCCAGTACCACCTGTGTGTCCCTTGCGTGGTGACCAGGGAACGAGCTAAAGTTTTCCCCTTTGTAAAATTAAGGAGTTTTGCCCAATTATTCGATGTTTCCTTTCAGCTCAGATGACTATGTTTAGCCTAAATATGTATACTTGTCCAGTTATCTGAGAGATGTTCAAGGGAGAGACGCACACCTCTCTAGATGGCCATTTAAACCTAACGTCTTCCTTTTTTCCTTCCCTCCTAGCTATTGTAAACACGTGACAACCTACGAAGAATCAAATTTTTCTCTGAGTTATCAGTTTATACTAAATCTCTTCTCCTTCCTGCTAAGAATAAATGCCTACTTCCTCCATGAAGAAGTGAGCTTAATTGAAAAGAGACTTTTTAAAACAAAATACAGTAAAGCAA
>VMDR010003073.1:0-78271 GCA_007922815.1 Macrotus californicus | reverse complement strand
CTCCAACAGCTTGGCGGCGGTGGGTAATTTCTTATTCAAGGTCATTCTTTCTTAGGTGGCGGTGTCCTCGTGAACAAATTTGAGGGCCCTGGGTTCCTACCTCCATTTCTTCCTTTCTTTCTTTCTTTCTTTCTTTCTTTCTCTCTTTCTCTCTCTCTCTTTCTCTCTTTCTTTCTTTCTCTTTCTCTCTTTCTTTCTTCCTCTCTTTCTTTCTTTCTTTCTTTCTCTCTTTCTCTCTTTCTCTCTTTCTTTCTTTCTCTCTTTCTCTCTCTCTTTCTCTCTCTCTCTCTTTCTCTCTCTCTTTCTCTCTCTCTTTCCCTCCCTCCCTCCTTCCCTTCCTTCCTTCCTTCCTCTATTTATTTATTTACTTTTAGAGACAGAGGAAGGGAGGGAGAACTAGAGGGAGAGAAATATTGACTGGTTGCTTCTCACATACCCGCAACTGGGGAACTGGCCCACAGCCCAGGCATGTGCCCTGACGGGGAATTGAACTGGAGACCAGTTGGTTCCAAGGCTGGCACTCAGCCCACTGAGCCATACCAGCCAGGGCTCCCACTTTCTTTTTTATCTCCTGTTTGTCTTCTTCATGTCTCAGAAAGTTATATAAAAGCCAAGACTTTAAATCAAGTAAGCAGGGTGGATTTGCCTCACCACAAGGGGCTCTTTTCGAGACTTCCTCTAATGTTTTAAGTACACTGAAAGAACGTTGAATTTTATTGGCAACCAGGTTTGGAAAAAAAATTTGTTGCTGTTCAATCTCTATTCAGTTCATCAGACACTTGCTGAGAAGCAAGTAGCACGTGCCTGTCCTCTGCTGTCTCCCTTACAGAGGCAGGGCAGGGCGATCGCTTCGTGGCCACGTAAGAATTCAGTAAGGGCACTTTTGCTGAAGTGTGCTGCAAATACTAAGTATGTACAGATGGGAAATGTTGTTTCCTAATGTACTTCTTAACAGTATTCTTACTGTTTTTTATCTTGGGAAAAGTTCGCCAAGATTGTCTTTATTTTTTTAGTGATAAGGTGACTAATGGCCATTTTTATGTATTTTGTGTAGGCAGTTAACTGTCTGGGGAAACTGCCGTGTTTCTTTACACTGTTGCACTGCTGCTCTCACACTCACCACACTTCTCACACCAGACATGAGGGTTTCCCCCACACCAATTCTCACCGACCGGAGGTGGTGCAGACCCTGCGGGTTAAGGGCTCAGTCCCACATGATTGCCACCCCCTCCCAGATGCCAATCCTGAGTGGTAGGTCCCCAGATTACCCATACTTCTGTTCGACTTGGCTACAGATTGGAGGTTTTCATGAGCCCCTCCCTGGGTGAAATCATTTCTACAACAGCTTAAAGGACTCAGAAGCACTTACATTTACCCCTTTGATTGTAGGATAAAAGACGTGATAAAGGGTGCAGATGAACCGCCAGATGAAGATGCACATAGAGTTTGGGAGGGTCCCCAGGGCAGGAGCTCCTGTCCCTGTGAAGTTGGGGAGTGTCATCCTCCCACAGGTAGATGTGTTCACTGATCTTCAGCCCCTCTCCTCTTCCTAGAGGATGGGGGTGGGGCTGGAAGTTCCAAGTCTCTAATCATGGCTTGGTTTTTCTGGTGAGCAACCCCCATCCAAGAGCCCACCCAGAAACATATCACTAAAACAAAAGACATTCCTATCACCCAGGAAATTCCAAGGGATTTTGTAACTCTGTGTCAGGAACCAGGGTCAAAAGCCAAATATTAAAATAAAAGATGCTCCTAGTGCTCTTATCACTTAGGAAATGGCAAGGGTTTTAGGAGCTCTGTGCCGGGAACTGGGGGCAGAGACCGAAATACATTTTTTCTGCTACTTCATAGCAATGCTCTCATGGTTTATGGTTTCGCCATTGGCTGAGGTGATGGCTGTCGAACCCTGGCTGGACTTGAAATTCAACTCGGGAGCTTTTACTGTCCCCCATGCCGGGGCCCGACTCCCAGAGATACTGATTTAGTTGATCTGGGGCCTATGTATTGGTATGTTGTCAAAGCTTTCCAGGTGATTCTAATGTGTGGTCCAGCTGGAGAGCCCCTGACCTGACGGAGGCTCCTTCTACTGTCTGGTAGTACACAGATGCTTACCAAACCCTCAATAGGCAGCACAAAATCACTGGAGGAAGAGGACACTTTAAAAATGTTTGTATTGCCCTGGCCAGTGTGGCATAGTTGGTTGGAGAGTCATCCTATAAACTGAAATCTCATAGGTTTGACCCCTGGTCAGGACACATACCTAGGTTTCAGGTTGGGTCCCGGTCAGGGTGGGTACAGGAGGCAACTGATAGATGATTCTCTCTCACATCCGTGTTCCTCTCTCTCCCTCTCCCTCTCATTCTTTCTCAAATCAGTAAATGCATCCTTGGTCGAGGATTTTAAAAATAAATAAAATAAAGATCAGAGGTTAACTCAGTTCAAATTAAGTCCATTCCTTGGTCCATACAAAACACTCAATAAATCTTATTTTTATTATGTTTACCCAAAACCATGAAGAGAGTATGGTTTCTTACTCAGGATGGCAGTGACCTTCTCTGGGACAGGGTCCACCTGCAGCTCCGGAGGGAAACTTGCCCCCTTTCCAGACCCCCATCACGCTCCCCAGAGTGGCTCCAGTGTGCCTTCACACCGTGGGCAGCTCCATTCTCTTCTCTGCAGGAACCTGGTCTTTCTGAAACGCCTCTTACCCAGTACTTCTTGATCACATTACCCTCCCAGACGACAGTTACTTGTGGAGCCTGAAATGTCCATATTTGGGGGTGGAGAAGCTTTAAAAGGAGAAAACAGTTTTAAATTATGCAGATTTATGTGTGCAAGGAAAACTACAGCACATTACAAATGTAAGAGAGCATCACAAAATCCAGAAAAATGATACAAGTTGATTTATTAACTGTCTAACACATCTCTATTAATCCTTTTTTCCCCTGCATATTTTGGCTACCTACTCTTTTTTCTTAATTTTTATTTTTTAAAGTACAGTTGACATTCAATATTTTTATATTAGTTACAGATACACAGCACAGTGAGTAGACATTTATATAATTTTTAAAGTGATCCCCCTGATAAGCCTAGTACCCACCTGGCACCATTCACAGTAATTACAATGTTATTGATTATATTCTTTATGCTGTACTTCATATCCCCATGACAATTATGTAACTACCGATTGTACTTCTTACTCCATTCACCTTTTTCACGCAGTCCCCCAACACCCCTCCCACCTGGCAACCATCAGAATGTTCTCTGTCCGTGAGTCTTATGTTTTGTTTGTTCACTTACTCTGGTTTTTAGATTTTACATGTAAGTGAAATCATATGGTATTTGTCTTTCTCTGTCTGATTTATCTCACTTAGAACTACCCTCTAGATCTGTCCATGTTGTTGCAAATGGTAAGATTTCGTCCTTTTTTATGATCGAGTAATACTCTGTTGTATATATGTACCACTTCTTCTTTATCCACTTGTCTATTGATGAGCAGTGGGGTTGCTTTCATATCTTGGCTATTGTAAATAACACTGCAATGAACATAGGGGTGCTTAAGTTCTTTCCAATTAGTGTTTGGGGTTCCTTTGGATATATTCCCAGAAGTAGGATCACTAGGTCAAAAGGCAGATCCATTTTTAATTTTTTGAGCTATTTTCATACTGCTTTCCACAGTGGCTGCACCAATCTGCATTCCTAGCAACAGTGCAAAAAGGTTCCCCTTTCTCCACATCCTGGCCAGCACGTGATGTTTGTTAATTTATGGACAATCGCCCTTCTGACAGGTGTGAGATGGTCTCTCATTGTGATTTTAATTTGCTTTTCTCTGATGACTAGTGACATTGAGCATCGTTTCACATTTCTACTGGCCATCTATCTGTATGCCCTCTTTGGAGAAATGTTCATTCAGGTCCTCTACCCATTTTCAAAAAAATTTTTTTTTGGTGTGAAGTTGTATGAGTTCTTTATAAATTTTGGATATTAACCCCTTATCAGATATATCAGTGGTGAATATGTTCTCCTAATTGGTAGGCTGTCTTTTCATTTTGTTGATGGTTTCTTTTGCTGTGCAAAAGCTTTTTCGTTTGATGCAATCCAATTTGTTTATTTTTTTTCCCCTTACCAAAGGAGATATATCAACAAAAACAACACTAAGAGTAATGTCAGAGAATATACTGTCTATGTTTTCTTCTAGGAGTTTTATGGTTTTAGGTTCTACATTTAAGTCTTCAATTTATTTTGAGTTTATTCTTGTATATGGTATAGGAAGGTGTTCTAGTTTTATTTTTTGCATGTATCTGCCCAGTTTTCCCAACACTATTTATTGAATAGACTGTTTTTACCCCATTTTTTGCCTACTATGTCATAGATTATTGACCATATAAATATGGATTTATTTCTGGGCTCTCTATTCTGTTCCATTGTTCTATGTGTCTGTTTTTATGCCAGAACCATGTCATTTTGATGAGTCTTATAGTATAGTTTGAGATCAGGTAGCATGATGCCTCCAACTTTGTTCTTCTTTTTTACTGCTGTGGCTAGTAGAGGTCTTTTGTGGTTCCACGTACATTTTAGGATTATTTGTTCTCATTTTGTAAAAAATGCCATTGATAAGTATCGCATTGAAGCTATAGATTGTTTTCAGTAGTAAGGACATTTTAATGATATTATTTCTTCCTATCCATGAGCACAGTATATGCTTCCATTTATTTGTAATTTTTTTTTCCTTTTTTTTTCTTCAAGGTCTTATAATGTTCAGAGAACAAGTCTTTTATCTCCTTGGTTAAATTTATTCCTAGGTATTTTTGATGCAATTGTAAATGGGATTGTTTTCTTAATTTCTTTTCCTGATAGTTGCATTTTTATACACTAATAATTAAGTGATTTCTGTATATTAATTTTGTATCCTGCTACTTTACTGAATTTGTTTATAAGTTTTAGTAGTTTTTTGGTATAATTTTTAGTGCATTATCTCTATATAATATTATGACATCTGCAAATCATGACAGTTTTACTTCTTCCTTTTGAATTTGGTTGCCTTTTATATTTTTCTCTTGTCTGATTACTGTGGCTAAGACTTCCAATACAATTTTGAGTAAAAGTGCTGAATGTGGACATCCTTGTCTTGTTCTTGATCTTAAGGAAAATGCTTTTACCTTTTCCTCAGTGAATATGATGTTTGTCGTGGGTTTGTCATTTATGGCCTTTATTGTGTTGGGCTATGTTCCTTCTATTCTCACTGTGCTGGGAGTTTTTATCATATGGATGCAGGATTCTGTCAAAAAAAATTTTTGCATCTTTTGGTATGACCAGATGATACTTATTTTTCATTTTGCTTATGTGATCTATCACATTAATTGATTTGTGGATATTATACAAACCTTGGAACCCAGGAATAAATCCTACTTGGTGTATGATCTTTTTAATGTATTCCTGATTTTGGTTTGCTAATATTTTGTTAAGGATTTTGGCATCTATGATCATCATGGATATTGGCCTACACTTTTCTTTATCTGTGGTATTTTTGTCAGGTTTTAGAATTAGGAAAATATTGGCTTTGTAAAATGAGCTTGGGAGCTTGTCCTCCTCTTAAATATTATGGAATAGTGTGAAAAAGATAAGTGTTAATTCTTCTTCAAATGTTTAGTAGAATTTACCCATGAAGCCATCTGGTCCAGGAGTTAAGTTTGTTGCGAGTTTTTTAATTACCGATTGATTTTGTTAGTAGTTATTGGTTTGTTTAGATTTTCTGTTTCTTTTCTACTCAGTCTTGAAAGATTGTATGTTTCTAGGAATTTATTCATTTCTCCCAGATTGTCCAATTTGCTGGCAAATAATTATTGACACTATTTTCATATAATCTTTTGTATTTCTGTGGTGTCACTCATCACTTTTCCTCTTTCATTTCTGATTTTATTCATTTGGGTCCTCTCTCTTTTACTCTTAATGAGTCTAATTAAAGGTTTATCAATCTGATTTGTATTTTCAAAGAAGCGCCTCTTGGACTCATCGATATTTTGTATTTTTCAGGCTATTTTATTTATTTCTGCTCTGGTAATCTCAGCTGTTTCCTTGCTTCTACTCCTAATGGGCTTTGTTTATTGTTTATTTTTTTAAGTTCCTGAAGGGGTTTAGTTATAGCTCACTTGAGAGTTTTTGTTTGTTTCTTAAGGTAGACCTGTATTGCCGTGAATTTCCCACTTAGAGCTGCTTTTGCTGTGTCCCATAGATTTGGGGTCATTGTGTTTTTATTTTTGTCTCAAGATATTTTTTTATTTATTCCTTGATTTTGTTTCAACCCATTCATTGTATAGTTGCTTGTTATTTAGCCTCCACTTATTTGTGTGTTTTTCAGCTTTCTTCCTATAATTCCTTTACCATTTCATACCATTGTGGTTAGAGAAGGTACTTGATGTGATTTCAGTGTTAAATCTATGCAGACTTGTTTTGTGGCCTAACAGGCGGTCTCTCCTGGGAAGTGGTCTGTGCTTGGTCACTTATTCTTTGATCTCTTTGAATGACTTTGTGACACTTCTGTAGAGACGGAGAGGGAGATGAGATGGCCTTTCCTCTAACACTGCTGATCAAAAATTTTTCCTATGTTAGTGTCAGTTTACGAATGTTTCTTTCTGATTCACAACCTACTGGAAATACTGTTCGTTTTTAAAATTGTTGTCAAATTTGGAAAGCTTTCTTTTTCTTAAAATTATATTTTATTGATTATGCTATGACAGATGTTGATTTTCCCTCTTTTGACCCCCTCTACCCAGCACCACCTAACCCCTTAGGCAATCCCCCCACCATTGTTCGTGTCCACAGGTCATGTGTTTGAGTTCTTTGGCTACTCCATTTCCTAGACTGTACTTTACATCCCCTGGCTATTCTGTAACTGCCTATTTGTACTTCTTAATCCCCTCACCTCTTCACCCATTCTGTCATACCACTCTCCCATCTGGCAACCATCAAAACATTCTCCATATCCATGATTTTGTCTCTGTTCTTGTTTGCTTAGTTTGTTTTTTAGATTCAGTTGTTGAATCTAAAGTTCCTTGAGCATCCTTATAGAAAGTGTTTTGAACTCTGCATCTGATAGGTTGCTTATCTCCATTTCATTTAGCTCTTTTACTGGAGTTTTGATCTGTTCTTTCATTTGGGCCATGTTTTTTTGCCTCTTCATTTTGGCAGCCTCCCTGTGTTTGTTTCTATGTATTAGGTAGAGCTGCTTTGACTCTGTGTCTTTGTATTATGGCCTAATGTAATAAGTATGCTGTAGGGTCCAGTGGCACAGCCTCCCCTACCACTCAAGCTGAGTACTCGAGGTGGGCCCTTTTTGCAAGTGAGTACACTCTCCTCTTGTAATTGAGCCTTGGTTGTAGTTGGCAGATCAATGGGAGGAATTTACCCAGGCCAGTCAGCTTCAAGGACTGGCTGTGACCACTGATCACCAACCTCTACCCTCTGTGGAGGATCAACTGTGCAGGGGCAGGGTGGCGATGCTCCCACGTGGTCTGTAGCTGTCCACTGTGTATGCTGGTCCTGGAGTTTCCCAGGTGGTGCAGGCCAAGGTCAGCCCCCACCTGTGTTTTGCCTGGGACCACCCTGCTGGAATCTGGGATCGCTGCTACTTGTGCTGGGCTTAGAGATTCCTGGGGGAAGCCAAGCTGTGAATCTAGGCTGCCTGCTGCTAGTGCTGGGCATAGGGCTCACTGAGGCTGGCTATTGCTTGTTTGAAGGGGTTTTAGGAAGTTGTGAAGCATGAGCCAAGACCATCCCTTCATATGGAAAAGCAGCTTGGGTGGGGCAGAGTCTCTAGGGATCTCCAAAGCAGGGCAAACAGTGTTAGCCAGGTTGATGGAGTCTCAGATATGGCACCAGCTTGCCAGCCTCACTGGGGGAGGGTTTAGAAAAGAGACGATGGTCTCCGCTTGCCTTGATATGAGGCACATCAGTTCCTCCCTTTATGCCACTGGTGCCTTTCAAGCTGCTTGCTACCTGAGTGCTGGAGCTTAGAGGGAGTGAGTCTGTGTAGGTGAGTCCATGTGTGGGTTCACTAAGAGAAGCTTCTTGGGGCTCCAGAAGTTTCTTCCACCAACTTAATCTGTGCTGGTTTTTGCAGCCAAAAGTTGTGGGGACTTGTCTTCCTGGCACTGGAACCCTGGGCCATGGGGCCTGGTGTGGGGCTGGGACTCTTTGCTCCCAAGATATCCCTTTGAATTTTTATCGACCACTTATGGGTGAGGGACCAGCACATTCCACATCTGCCCCCCTCCTACCAGTGTGAATTGATGTGGTTTTTTATAATTCTGTAGTTGTCAGACTTTCATTCAACTCGCTTTGTGATAGTTCTGAGTGATGGTTGTTCTGTATTTTAGTGCTCATTTTGATGTGGTTGTGCAAAGCGGCGAACCTTGTCTGCCTACATCACCATCTTGACCAGAAGTCTGGAAAGCCTTCTTTCAAGTTTCTTTTGTATTTTTGTTCTATTATCAAACAAACTTGCTGTTTATAGTAAAAGTACAGACATGCCCTCTAAACACATGAATTTTTGAAAAAATCAATTGCATTCTATTTCCTTTAGTGAAGAAAAAATTATGTGGTGCTTTTGTAATAGTGTATGTTGCATATTAGATATACCCCCTGACAGGGGACATGCTTCTACTTTTGACTGGGCATTCTGAGAACTGGACCCTCTACTTATAATTTGCTGTCAGACAACTAGAAGTTTTCTCCTCTGACTAGCCTCTGGTCCTAGCTTTTTGAACCTTCTCCTATGAAGAGGCCACATTCCTCTATAGCCAGGTGCTATGAGATGCAGTAACACCCAGTTAAGGCCTGGCCCTGCACTTTCAGGTATAACTTCGGGTTAGGAGCATGGCAAGAAGCCATGGCTGCACCAGTACAACTCATTTTTATCTTTTCATAGATGGAAGTGACTGTGAACTTCATAAGTACATTCCACCTAACACAAACTACATGCATTGCAACTCAGCTTTTCTTTTGCTGGGTTCCAAAAAATGTCCATGGCGATTCTGAGGCTACTTGATCAAGAGGGAAAGTTTAACAGAGGGGAAGTTATTGTGGAAAGAGACATTAGTCACAGCTGATGTGTAAGCTTGATTAACTTCATGATAAATCCACCTCTGTACCTTCCAACCCACCCCCCATCAGCCCTGGTTGTGGCGCACAAACTATAGGAAAAATAAATAAGACCAACAACCTCAAATACTGCCCTGCCATAAATTGCTTCTGGCCTCCAAAATGTTGAACATATGTATGGTGTATGTAAGCCTGTTTTAGATTATTATTTTTTTAAGTTGGATGTCATTATTTATTTGTTATGTTTTGTTTTTGGTCTATTTGTAGCAAATGCATCATTCTTTAGAGTTGTCTACTTTGTTTCTGTTTTTTGTTTTCTTTATTAAAAATTTTCTTTATTGATTTTTTTTTTTCTAGAGAGAGAGAGGGGGAGAGAGAGAAACTCTGACTTGTTGTTCCATTTATTTATGCATTCATTGATTGATTCTTGTCTGTGCCCTGATCAGAGAACAAACCTGCAGCCTTAGTGTGTTGGGACAACTCTCTCAGAATCTGAGCTACCTGGCCAGGGCCTTCTGTTTTTTATTTCCTAATACCTGCTGGACAAAGCACAAAAGAGACAACATCTCTGCTCGTCCTGGTTTTAAAATATACAGTCTATCAAAGAAACTAGAAGAGGGACAATGTCCCAGGGGACATTCCCACCTTCCTTCAAGAAGTGTGGTTTGTTGCATGGTTTTAAAGTCATCTGTGGTTCACCCATCTCTGCTGCTTCTAGAAGAAAATATGGACCAGTGGCTATAGTGACCACCCAAATGTCAGAATTTGGGGAGAGTCCTTTGTTAAATTTATATATACCTATTCTAACCCCATGCTTTAACAATCTCTTTGTGGCCCACAAAGCCAGGCCTGCAATGACCTGTACACCATACTTCCTACAAACACTGTAAGAAAAACAGGACAAGTGAGCTGATATATGAGATTGCCTTATCATCCCAGGAGAGAATGATTTGTGTGTTTTCTTCTTAGTAGAAATTGTGCTTCTGTACTGAGAGGTTCTAGAAACATGAACTGTTTTGAAAATGGAACTTTATCAGTTATATTCATGATTAATTATGATGATGTCAGTAGTAAATTCTAGTGACGAGCACTTCCTCTAAAATGAGATTGGGTTTTCAATAATTCATTTGTATCTTCTTAAACAACTTGTACAACCAGTCTGGAGCCGACGGATTGCACCATGATTCTAACAAACGTTTCCACATGTGGAAAGTTAGGCTTTGATTCTCAATTTGCTATTTTTGCTGTTCCTCTTTCATCATTTCATTATGGCAATGTATGTTTTCAAAGGGCTCTGCCCTTTGTATTATTTAATGCCTACATATGGTGCGGGGCTTAGCCTTTTCTCTGATGATCTGTAACATGTGTTATGGTTAAAGGGGGAAAAGTAGGTTTGCACCAAGAAGAACAATTAGTGATTTATTATGTTTGTTGGTAACTTTCAGTAAGTCTGTGCATTTGTTTGGACCTTTTCTGATAGTCATTAGGGCTGTGGGGCCGTCAGTGAGGGGGAAGTGTCCACACTCCCACCAGTGTACTTACATGTCACACACCTCGTCTCCTGCAGCAGTTATTTTCTTATTATTAATTGATTTGGGGGGGAGAGATCTATTTGTTGTTCCACATATTTACCCATTCACTGGTTGATTCTCACATGTGCCCCCACTGGGGATGGGATCTGCAACCTTGGTGTATCGGGATGATGCTCCAACTAGCTGAGCTACCCGGCCAGGGCCCAGTATTTTCTTACGCTGACACGGAATCACGTCTTTGTAATAGGATTGGAAGCAAAACTCTCATTTTTGAATATTGTAGTTTCTCCTCTTTGATGTGGACAGTATTTGTAAACAACACAAGAGCTCTGTACTTACCCTGTTCATAGAATATGTTTGAGTCTGGCGTGGAGCATGTTTTCATCCTCCATGGAAGCATCCCCCTGGTCGCAGTGACAGCACAATGCTTCTGGAGGTTTACCCTTCTCTGGCAGTTGCCTTGGCCATCTCTCACATTGGGTCAGTTCCTCCCAACGTTTGCTCATTGACTTTCAAAACACTGTGGAAATCAAGTCCGTGTTTTAGCTTTTGACTACATTTGAATTGTGAGGGCTTCTAAAATTCTGCTTAGTTGGGGTCTGGAGATGGTAATCCCTTTGGGAGGGGTACAGCCAGTTTTTACTTAAATTGTATGTTCATTTGGGGGTCTCTTGGAATGGGGCTGATGGAGAATATGAGGGATCTAATTCCTCTGTCACTGCCTTAAAAAATGATATTTAACCAAATGGGGAGTCCTTGCCAAACAACTTTGGAAAGTACTGTTCCTCACAAACTGGTGTCTTTTCAAAGTCCCATCAATTGAGAGACAATTTTTCACACACACTAACTTCAAAAAATAATACATGCATGTCTTTTTAGAGTTTACAGAGTACTTTCAAATGCCTCCTCTTATTTTCGATTCTCAGTGCCACTGGAAGGTGTTTATATATAGGGGCACTGCCCTGGGCTCAGAGAAGTTAGTGGCCAGCCTCCTGTGGGGAAGGACCTCAGCTCTCTGCCATCTGCATGTGTTCTGGGGTCATGATCCTTGAGGCAAGTGCCCGCAGATTTGGAGTAGTCCCTTTCCACAGTCGTTTGGAAGGAGATGGCTAGCGGCAGATGCTGAAGTCAAGTATTCTAAATTCTATTTCTAGCTTTTACAATGAATCAGGGTATAGCATATTTCTGCCTCAGCTTCCCCATAAATTAAGATTCCTTCATTCACATATTTATTCATTCATGTTTTGTTTATTCCTCTAACAAATAATAAAGGAACACCTGGTATGTGCCATATACTGTGCTAGGTTCTGGAGATGGGATGGTGAGCAAAACCGAACATGATTCCATATTCTTATAGAGGTTACGTTCCCATGATAGAGACCTGACGATCATTCATCTGCTCAACAGTGCTAATACAATAGTTACACAAATTCACGTAAAATTAAAATCGAAGGTCAATGCTTTGAGGACAAGGTACATGGTGGCCTAAGAGGGTATAACGGGGGAGCTTACCTGTTTTGAGATGTCAGGGAAAGCTTCCTGAGGAGGCAATACATGAGCAGAGATCTTAAGGACAAGTGGGAGTTAACTAGGCAGAGGGGGTGAAAGGGAGATGGGCAGGAATAAGACTACGTACTAACCCAAAGCTGCTGCAGCAGATGGGAAGACAAGAATGCTGAGCTGGATAGGCCTAACAGTCATGTGTCCTTATGTGATAAATATAATGTGCTTTATATCATTTACAATAACAGTGACCGTACTGCTTGACCACTGGTTGCTGTTCATTAAGAACTGTCCTAACCCCACATTGAACCTTATGAAAATCAGCTGGCCTATTTTGAAAACTTCACCACCCAGCCTCAGCTGGAAATTTTCTTTATTCCCAAGGGTGTGAGCTCATTACCACACCAGATGGGTTCCCAGTAAATGATCGTTGTACAATCTGATTATTTTCACGTCATGCGGACTCCCTTTGGAAGATGGAAGTGGGGTATGGGGTCTCTATCATTTCTCTAAGAGGGGAATTCCTTATTATGGCCACGCACCCTGCAGACTGAGAGCAGGCATGCAGTTCCGAATTGGGTACCAATTCTGGATTGAGGGTGTGCTGACAATGACTGTCTAACTTTGGAGAATTGATCCATTTTTATAACAGCATACATCAACTGAAGTAAATTTGGCTTCCACAGTGACTCCTTGGAAATCTCAGTGACTTTACATGACAGAAGTTTATTCCTCACTCATAGTAGGTCCAGCAATGTTCTGGTTGGTAGACAGTTTTCCACAGGGTCATTCAGGGTCATCCCCCTCTAAAGTCTCACTGAGTAAAGGAAAACAGAAGGCAAGCACCCATGAGAGTTTTTATGGGTCTTTCTACTCACATCCCATTGGTCAGAATGCAATCGCATGGCCACCCTTGACCGCCAGGGATGCTGGTGGGTGGGCAGCTGGCTCACCTGTCAAAAAGGATCAGCTTAGCCTGGGATAAGGACGTGTGCTCTGGATTCAGTGAATTAGATATATGTCCCAACTCCCAGATCAGATCTTTTCATCAATAAAATGGAAATAACACCTCTATTTACCACAGGGTGTTATCTTTAGGACTGAATGAGGCATTGCATGTAAAATAACTTAGACCAATCCTGGTAAATAGTACATATTCAATAAATGTTAAACCTTCATTATCAATGTATTCATTTGCTACAAAATCAAAGCAAATGTAATCCTTTTGTCTCAGAAATGAGTTGGGTTACAAAACAATATACCTTAGTCTCTCAAAGAAGAAAAATAGCCCTTATTATCAAAATTTGGATAAGATTATTCTTCCTGAGCCTCCTTTACGTTTCCAGGGGAAATTTAAGAGAGTATTTTTTGACCGACAGATTTGTTAGGAAATAAGCAAGCCAGAACCCATGATTCATGTGGGCGGTTGTGGCGTCTTAGGTGGCAGACGCGGCTGGGGACTCCCAGCTGAAAGAAAGGGTAGTGGTTCCTAGAAATCTGAAGGGCCCTCTGTTCTGCCTCCCCTGCGAGAGCCTGGATCCCAGTGCGGGGGCTGCCACTCCACACCAGGCAGCTCTGTGTGTGCTTCCCCGAGTGAGCACTTTGTTTACAATTTCTGTGTTCCAGGGCGGCCACTCTGGCTTTTCCATAGCGTCTACTGGTCTGGGCCAAATAACCCACAGTTTGTTTTCTCTCCTGGACAAGTCAAGAGCACAGGACACCCTCCAGCATTTTCTGAGCGAGAGGAAGTTAGTGCTTGTCGGTCAGCTCTGGGAGGCGAAGTGCAGCTGACGCCCCCTCCAAGGGCTCTGACCCAGGCCAGGCAGCAGACAGGCGTGAGCATAAGGGCCAGCTCTCTCTGTGTGCCCAGGGGCCAGGGACTGAGGAAGAGGATGAGGTTGCCGTGGCCTCCTTTTAACACCCGATGTTATATTTAATTCACCTCCCATGCCCACGGAGTCTTAGATAAACCCTTGGAAACAATTGCTCAGCTGTTGACACAACCTGGCCTTACTCTAAAAGGTCTCCACAGGATATTTAGAGCACAGCACCTGATAACATCAACTCTTAGCAGCAACTACAACAACAGAATCCAAGCTTTCGAATATGTATAGATAAACATTATTGGATAACCGTTGCATGGAGGGGGTTGCTGAGAAGAAGGGATTCAGGGAATTCCAGCCAATGCTGTCTAATAAAATTCCCATTCTTAAGCCACTTTATAGAATAAAATACTTAGAGTGCTGGGGAATCTTGTTAACTCAGTCTAGGGTAATCCCTTCTCTTCAGTCAAGGCTACATCTCAAGCAAGGAAATTACTTGTCTAGACTGGTTATAACTATAAAAAGTTAAATAAATTAAAGACATTCATTTCTGTGTCAAGTGCTTTACATATACATTCATCCTCCCAATGAGCCTATGAGGTAGCAACTATGATTACTCATTCACAGATGAGGAGATGGAGGTTAGATCACCAAGCTCAGGCCACACGGCTCAGAAGAAAGAAACAGGCCAGATTTAGGCTGCCTCTTCGTGGCTGTGTTTAGTTCATGTAACCATCTACCAACAGGAGGTCCTTCCTGGTGCCCACCCTTGGCTCCAACAGCCATCTGAGTGTAGTCTGTCTGTCTGTCTGTCTCTTCTCCTCCTCCTCCTTTCTTCTCCTCTCTCTCCCTCCCCCCATCTCTCTCACCTCGATCATGATGAGTTTCTGGTCAGCCTGGATGCCATGTTTGGGAATCCTTGAGATGCAATCATTGAGTTGCCTTTCTCTCCTTCTGCAACTATCAATCTACAGGTTCTTTGCTGTGTTTGAGATTAAAAGATAAAAACAGCTCTTTCCCATCTTTTGAAATCTGGAGAAATACCCAACTTCTGCCTGTAAGCTTAGATTCTATTATTTTGGTCTAAGTTAAGGGTTCTTGATAATAATAGCTGACATTTATTTAATGCTCAGTGTAAGTGCACGTCACATATATTTATTTAATCCTCAAGGCAACCAGAGGAGGGAGGTACCATTATTATGCAATTTTATGCACGAGGAAATGGAGTCGTGGGGAGCTCCAAATCACTTGTCCAAGACTCAGATCCAGTCAGCTTGACTTCAGAGTTCAGGGTTTGAAGCACTGGACAATATCTGTACTGGGGGTCCAGTAGGAGAATCCGCTGACTGCGAAGGTATTTTCATGGAATCTGTAAGTCTTCTCACTCTTCTTTCTCTTCTGATGGCCTGCCCACCATTCCTACAGCCACGTTAGCCATACACTCAAATGTTTCTGTATTGTCTCATTGTTGTCTCAACCACTCATCAAGTAGTTCTTGATTAGGACAGGACGACAAGGTACTGATGGCATATTATAACTCTAAGGTCTCAGTGCCAGCACCTACGAGTTGTGTGATTGCCTCTTGTTACTGAGCTTCAGTTTCCACCACTGGAAAACAGAGACATATAAGACCTCAGAATTTTGTCGTGATGAGTAAGATATTGCATGTAAGACTCAGCATTGCTCTGGTAGACAGGGTCTGGCTGGGGAAACTTTCCCCTTACTCCTTTAGTTCTTCTGGCTGTTTAAATAATTTAAATGACATATAGGATAATAACAGGAGAAAAATCAAATTTTAATACATTCACACAGGGAATTCACATAAACCTGAAAATCCCAGAGACAGTGAGGTACACATGTCATTTTGGACTAAGGATGGGAAGGTGCACGATTCATAGGAAGGTGAGAAAGAGCAAACCTTTGGTAAACAAATTCTTACAGGGCCATCCAGAAGCAATTGGACACAAAGAGGGGTGTAGCAAACAGATTTTGCTTGGATCCGTTATGTCTGCCACGTAAGTCATATGTACTAAGACAAATATGTTAAGCTTCCCTTCTTGAAGCAGGATTTTCTATCTGAACCTCTTAGAAAGGGGGAGGAAAAGAACCTTTTCTTGAGTTTGATGGACTTTAACTGTAAGCTCAAAATGACACGCATGCCCGGGTAGCACCTTCTGGGGCGACCCACTGCCGACCCCCACAACAGTAGGCATTCAAGAAAAGGTGCTGCTGTTAACATCACTGCTCCACAGCGCAGTCTGCACCTTTTTACTGTGTTCCATGCCAGTCAGCGTGCTGATACTGAGACAGGAGAGGGCAGGGTGAGATGTTTGCTACGGCCTTCCAAGCCACTGGTAATCAGTCAGGTCATTGAGAAAAGATGACTAGGATACAAGGCAGTAGCCGGTAGAGGCCATGTGAGAAGTTCCAACAGTCATTTCAGAGGAAGAAGAGACCAGTACTCAGCAGGATTCAGAGGAAGATGAAGAACAGACAGTTTTTCTAGGCTGTCAGAAAGGAGAGGGTTTCCAAATAGGAAAAACATTGCAAGCAAAAGAAAAGATGCAGGAGGAAAAAAAACATGCAGTGTGTTCATAGTTACTGACTGTGATCAACTTTCTAAATAGCTGACAGCATAGAGGGAGAGAGAGAGAGAAATGGGGACCAGAGACACAGGCACAGAAACAGAAATGAATGGAATGGGACTGGAGGCAGAAGAGGCTCAACTCTGTGAATTAATATCTCAGCGAGAAATAGTGAGGAGGGTCCTCCATTCCCACTAGATTCTCAATATGAGACACTGTGCTTTCCCCAGTGAAGGAAGGTTTATACTGCCTCCTTTTTTGTTTGATCTCTGCTTATGATAAAGTATCAACCAAAAAGAAGTGATGAGATTCATATACAAACAGTTGGGCAGGGTAGCCTCTCAAAGGGACATGCCTATTTGTCTAATCTTTCAGCTTCAAGGCAAACTGTCTTTCCCACACGTCTGTACAGCGTCAGAGCCGTCCATGCACTAGAGAGAGGGCTGATCCTATAAATACACTGTTTGGCTTACCCTCTGGTTCAGAGCCTGTGACTCTTTTCACAGCTTTCTAAGCTGGTTATTTAACAAGAATGTTCTGGACAAGCAGACACTCAGTTCTCAGGCTTGAGGAAGTGCCTAGGGTGGGGGCTGGAGGGAGGATCCGAAGTGAATGTGGAGCTCATTGTGAACCTCGGTTTTCAAAAAACGCTCACCGTCTCCTGCTCTCGGCCCGCCCCAGACATTTGCTGAGGGCCAAGACTTGGGAGTAGCCTGTTTGTTTTGTTTTCTTACCCAGCCTTGTGCTGTTGCCCAGATTGTTAATGCTGCTCAGAAATAGTCATTTCTGGTCAATTAATTTGAATCTGAAAACTTACTGCTAAATTAATCCAATTTTCTGTGCCATGGGGACAAGCACACATCTATACATACACAATTATTTTCTTTTTTCTTGACTAGTAATTTTACTTTTTCCCTATTTTTATTGAAATGTAATTGACATACATCACTTATAGGTTGAAGGTGTACAATGTAATGATTTGACTTACATATGTTGTGAAATGGTTACCACAGTAAGTTTTGTTAACATCCATCAACTCTCAAATAAAAAAAAAGAAAAAAGTGGTTTCTTTTATCCTTGCGATGAGAACTCTTGAGATTTACTCTCTTAACAACCTTACTATATATCATACATTAGTGTTAACTATAGTCATCATGTTGTGTATTTCATTCGTAGCACTTATCTTGTAACTGGAATTTGTACCTTTTGACCCTCTCCCCCCACCCTCTGATCTCTGTTTCTATGAATTTGGTTTATTTTTAATATTTGTTATGTATTTTTTAGATTTCACATATGAGAGATCACATGGCGTTTGTCTTTCTCTGACTGACATATTTCTCTTGGCATGATGCCCTCCAGTTCCATCCATGCTGTTGCAAGTGGCAGGATTTCTTTCTTTCTCCTGGCTGAGTAGTATTCCATTGTGTGTGTGTATCATGTGTTCTTCATCCATCTTTGCAGCAGTGGACACTCAGGTTGTCCCCATGCCTTGGCTGTCGTGACTAATGCCACAGTGAACACAGGGGTGCAGCTAGCAGTTTTAGATTTCCTCATGGCCCATGAGAGATGAGTAGAGACTTTGGTGTCAGATAGGTACAGGTTCGACTACCTGTCTCCATCAAATACAGGTCTGTCATCCACCTGTTGCATGTACTTGGCAAGCTACTTAGCTGTGATGAGCCTGCTTCCTCTTCTGGAGAATGGAGTGAGAATCAATTTCTTATACAATTTGTTTTAAGGATAATATGTCCTACCTAAAGCACTCAGCATATGGTACAGCACATGCAAGGTGTTCAATAAATGGTAGTAGTTTCGTCGTTAATCCTTTATTCATCATTTAAGCACTTCTGGAAATCTAGCTTTGCTGGGAAGACCCTTTGCAGCAGCATTAGACATGAATCTGAAAGGGCTTAAAATAAAAACCACCTTGATGTTTTCCACATGCGTTACCAATTTCAAACCGAGCCTGGAAAATACAGAAATATTCTTCACGCATCCTGCTTTCTGTTTGAGAACAGTGTCCTTCTCCCCCTCCCCGCACTGACTGCTAATCAGCCCCCACCTCCCCTTAAACTCTGCTTTTCTGGAACGCTATCTGCACATGTGGGGCACAGTTTCTCTGTAGGACCTTTAATACTAGAAATTCCAAAACAAAGCAGCCCCTGGCTGAGCCCTGGCTCCACGTTGACAGATCAGCCTGCCATCAGGCACCACCTCAGGTATTACAATGTGTTTTTAATTAAGGAGGGAACTGCAGCCCAGACTTCAAAGGTTAGCTCCTGGCCACATGCAGCAGTGGGCTCACAGTCCTGCTGGCAGAAGGGAGGCACCTGGAGCCAGAGAGAACCTCTCCCCCGGCTGTGTTGTCACCCTCACCAGCCACATTCTTCTTTGTGCATTGGCACCTCAGTAACTTGGGTTAGGAGTACAGTGGGTCATCCATTAAATGACGTTTCAAAGAATTTTTTAAATCAGGTTAGATGACTACTTCGCCCAATTGAATATGATGTATGCTTTGTTAGGATCCTGTGACATTTGAAAAACGGGGGCTGTCTAAGAAAGAAAATTGTGTCTATGGTTAAAGAATGGAAGTCAGTGTTCATTCTTAGAAGAAAATTCAAATTACTTTGAAAGACAATTTGCTGATTATTTATAGCCTACCTGCCATCTGAACTATCACAGATTAAAAGGATAGCGACAGCCAGGTTTGCGTGGAGACCCTGCACTTCACACGGGTGCTCGGGGAAGGCTTGGTGCACGGTTTTGGACCCAGGCCTTCGGGTCTGTGATAGACTTCCCTCCTTGGAGGGACTTCACCTGTGACTCCAACAATCACGTGGGCTGCCGCAGGGGGTGGGGGTGTCTGGGAGTGATCTGATGGCGCTAAAGCCCCGTTTCTCACTTGGCAACCGTTTCCCATTGAACAGCCAGAGCCACTGAACACTCTGATTAGAAAGAGGTCTCTTCTTTAATTGAGGTCCCTACGAACACAGCCTGATGTAAAGAAAATCAGGAAAGGCTGGGTGGAAGACCGAAGAGCACGCACACTTTGGTCTGTTTCTGCCCCGATGTCCTAGCACAGCACGGATCCCTTGGCTTGGCATGTGTTTGGTTTTCAGAGAGAAGGAGTAAGGACCAGCTGCTGCCCTGTGGTGCCTCCTTGTAAAGTGAACCTCTCGTGTTGTTGTGGCAGGCTGAGTTCTTAAGTTTTACCAAGAGTAAAAAGAGTTGACACTGCAGAGGTAACAGCAATAAGCAGTTCTGGTTCTTTTGTTTCTTGGGGGAATCCTGCCCTAGCTCACTTTAAAATAAAAAAGGAAATGGTGTGAATGTTTCAGGAAAATGCTCACAATTTAATGGTATGTGGGAACAAACACAGGATACACAACTGTCCATGCAAAGCACTCCCCATTTCCCAAGAGAAGGAGCCTCTGTGGAAGAGTCACATGGAAAATGCCAGCGTCATTAACAGTGGGACGTGAGGACTTCCCACGTGCCAGGGATCAGCGTATCTGTCCTAGAGAGGTTGCCTAATTTTGTTCTCACAATGGCTCTGCTGGGCAGTTGACACAGTAAGAAGTGGTATAGCCAATCCTGAACCGTGGCGGATGCTTCTAGAATTCATGCTCTTGGCCGCTATGCTCTAATATAGCGGTTATTTCTGGGTAGTATGATTACAGACGTATTTTAACTTCCTTTCACTTTTCTGTGCTTTTTCAAGTTTTTCTTTTTATAATGAGCATATATTACCTGAAAAATCAGAAAACAGAAAGCATGAAAAAAGGAGGAGGGGACATATACATTGTGAAAAACCACCATACTTGCTTCATTGAGATGTTACATTAAACCAGATTTAATTAACTCTAAAAGAAGACACTTCTAATTTAACAGGTAAATCTTAAAGAACATCCTAAGAACTCAAAAACTGGGGAAGCAAAGAGAATAGATATTCTCACCTATCACTTCTCAGTAACATTTTAGATCATAACACCTGATCGTCCTTAACGTTTTTCCTATGGATTCGGATGACTTCCCCCACTCCCAAACGTGGCCAGCCAGATCCCTTCCTTCGTGCTTCTTTTTTCCTGCTTCTCCCACCTCTCTCAGTAGCTCTCTCTGTAAACTCCCCTCGCTTCTCATCTTCAGTGCTTCCCCTCTACGGTTTCCTCCCAGGATGCACTTAGGGTTAGATCTTCCCATCTATCCAGAAAGCAAGTTCTCTCAAGCTACTATGGTCCCAGGATGGCACACTGATGCTCTCCTTCCTTCTGTACTGACCTTCACCACGGAACCCTCGCCACCCACTCCTTAAGCCCTGGCAGTCTTGGCCTCTGCCCCTGCTGTCCTTGTTTCCTACAAAGATCACCAGTGACCATGCACTTGTCACATCCAATGCTGATTTCCCATCATGGTCAGTGTTTCTGTAGCTTTGATTATCTTTTTGTCTGGAGGCGCTCAGCACCCTTGGCTTCTGTCTCCCTGTACCATCCTCTTCCTCTTCTTTCTCAGCTTCATTGCCACTTTCTCTTGTCCTTCATTCCACCTAAATGGATCAATCCAAAGGTCAATCCTCAGTCTTGTTCTCTTCTCTCTCCAAACTCCCTTTGCATCTCAGTATTTCTGTGTACCGCATATTCATGGCATGGTTTATCCATGGCTCCTAAATATATATATATATATATATATATATATATATATATATATATATATATATATATATATATATATATATATATATATATATATATATATATATATATATATATATATATATATATATATATATATATATATATATATGAAGGTTATGTTCTATTGCGCAAGAGAGATGATAGCTAAACAAGTAAGCAGGAAAGCAGGACAAGGTCATCAGGAAGGACTTCCTGACATAATGGCATCTGAGACACATATGAGGAAAAAGAACTAGGTGGCAAAGTTCTAGTGGAGCAGAGGGCAGATCGAGTGCAGGGGTCCTGAGGCAGAAACAAAGGTGTCCTGTTCTAGGAAGAGGAAGAAGACAGCATGGCTAGAACCACATAAGCAAGGGGGAGAGTGGAAGAAGGGGCAAATGGAAAGGTTGACTCCTCCATGAAATGTTACATCCTTGCATTATCATTCTGCCTAGTAATGGCATTATCTATATCTTGTATTATAGGCATCTCGAGTGGGAAAAAAAAATAAGACCTTACTTCTTTTTCTATTCCCTCCAGCACCAGATCAACAAAGTATTAAATTAGCTGAATTTCAGTGAAGAAGTTAAGACAGAAATGAAATCTGTTAAGATTCAGACTTACTACCCCAAGTTAAAACCACCCTTTGAGTCACTCACCAACATGATGCCAGAGATAACATCACACTGAAACATCAGTAAAGTTTAGCCATATCAACAAAGCCAAGTGTCCCTTTCTTTTCTGCCTCCGCCTAACTGGGAATTTAGCACACCCCGAAGCTGTTCATCTGGGACAAGATTTCAGGGTGTGTGCATGTTTTCCATCCCCACAGGGCCAGCTGTGGGTGGAGGAGAGTTCCTAACGCAGAATAAGGTCAGCCGAATTGACTGAGGAGACTCTCCTGGGGAAATCGTCTGCATGTTGCAAAGTCAGTAACGCTGCTAATTAAAGAAACATTGTCTGAGATGCTGTGCTGTCTCATAAGAAGTGTTGACTCTTGATGACATGGAAAATGACTAGCATCTCATTTCATGCATTGCAAACAGAAACATACACAGATGTGAGTGTCTGCTCTTCATAACCACTGCTTCTGAAACAAGGCCCCGAGAAATCTCAGGACTTTAGAGTGCAGTGTGGAGACACTTTTATGTTTTTTTCTCTACTCTCAATACTTCTGCAACACTACTTCACTTCTGACACCAGATGAGTGAGCTTTCCACACATCAAGCAATTCTCTGACACCAGCGTGGTGTCATATAATTTAATTCAATCCTGGAACTATCTTCCTGGAGATATGTCTGATCCCATACCTTAAGGGTTCAGTCCCACAAGACTGCCCCTGCCTCCTACCTCCTTTTCAGATGCTAATCCCAAATCCAGATATTCACCTGTGCTTCCCACCCACCAGAGGTAGGAGGTTCCCACCACCCACTGCTTGGGTTCCATTAATTTGCTACAGCGGATCATAGAACTAAGAGAAACATTTTACTGACTGGATCACCATTTTATCATAAAAGGATATAACTCAGAAATAGCCAGATGGAAAAGAATCATAGGGGAAGGCTTTGGGAAAGGGACAGGGAGCACCCGTGCTCTCTCCCAGAGCACCACTGTACCCCAAGCCTCCACATGTTCCCTAACCTGGAAGCTCTCCAGACCCCATGCTTTGGGGTGTTTATGGAGGCTTCGTTACACAGGCATGATCAGATCACTGGGTACGGTCCACTGATTCAAACTCCAGCCCCTCTCCTGAAATCAAGGCTTGGGACTGGAAGTGCCACTCTCGAATCACACAGTTATTTCCCCTGACAACCAGGCCCCACTCATCTTTAGGGGCTTTCCAAAAGTCATGCCATTCACCTTTATCACTCTTTTCACTTAGGAAATTCAGAGGGTTTTGAAAGCTTTGTACCAGGAACAGGGGTGAGGACCAGTGTTATATTTCTTATTACAAATCACAGCATCACACATACAAATCCAGTATCAGTGAGGCAGCCTTTATTAACTGTCACACACCTAGTCTGGGCCTCGGCGTCCTTATCTATAAAATAGGGGTTTATGAAATCCGTCCAGTAGAGTTGATATAAAGATCATAAAGATCACAAGTTTGTGAAATTGGTTTGTCAGTCATACAAGTTCTTGCAAAATTTAGGTATGTTTGAAGCTTTTGTAAAATCTTGGCAGTATCCGTGCTGGTCTTCGTCACATGGAGTTGCAAGGACAAGATAATCCCAAAGTTCCCTTTGATTAAGTCTGGCCCTGGCCCTGAGCTCCTAGGCCCTGTGTTGTGCCTCCCAAATCAGGCTGATGAGAACACAGAGAAAACTCACTTGCAGGCATGCACTCAATCCCACGTGAACTTGACTGCTGTGGAAGTAAGCAAAGCTGTCCCTAAACAATTAAGTTTTAGAAAACGCAAGCGGAAGACCTCTCGCTTAGAACACGGCACTAGCTCCCCTCACAGATTCCCCCTCGCCAGGATCAACGACTTTTTTCCCCCGTCAATCAGACCTGCCTTCACTGAGCTCACTGATCTTGAAAGTGAAAGGCCTTTAGAAGTGGTTACATGGGCATGAAAGACCATTTGGTTTTGTGTTTTGAACTACATATAGTCAATGAAAGGTTTAATTAGTAGCTATACTTTAGGGTATGCACCTAGCGGGGCAATTTTCAACCTTTTTTATCTTGTGGTGCAAATAACCTAATTACTAAAATTCTGCAGCACACCAAAAAATATATTTTTTGCTGATATGACAAAATATAGGTATAATTTTGAATCATTCGTGCCGGATGGCTATTGTTGTGTTGACTGTTGTAACTTTTTTTACTTGACGATCTAAGGGAAAGGGACCAGTGCCCCTGACTAAGTAGGCGTTGCATGCTTTAAAAATCCTCGTGGCGCACCGGCTGAAAATCGCTGATCTAGTGCAGATGTCAAAAGTGTTTGAACAATCCAGAAAATTAATGGCATTTTAACTTTCAAAAATCTTTTCTCTTTTGGTGGGCTTATCCATTCTGCTGGTGCCTTCTCCCCATCTCCACCTTTTGTTCAGACCCTTTTTGCCCATCTGGTACCTTTGAGCTACCTGCTCACTGCCTCTAATTCCTTCCCGTTGTTATCCTAATGTCTTCACCTTAATTCACCTTACCCATCATTGCTTAAGTCACTTGTCTGCTAAAGCATCGATACCTTTTGCGGTTCCCGACTGCCTTTCAGGACCAAACACTTTAGCAGAAAAACACTTTTTAAAATGTGGAATCATATATTAAACTCCCAGTATATAAAGTAGATTTGAAGAATGACGCTTTAACAGCATAAACATATAAAATTGGCTTAGTACAAGGCCATTCAGTGGGAATCATCCTAGGTTGCACAGTAACAAGGAAACCCTGGAACACCCTGGTGCATGTACTTTACATGAGTAGACCTGTACAAGCCTGAGTATCTGAAAAGGCCAGGGCACAGTACCCTTGTTGACTCTTGATGACATGGAGAGAGCAACCCAATGAGGCATCTCCAAAAGTTTCATAGACCCAAAGTGCCAAGACAGAGAGATCGACTGACTAAACACATCACCCATTTGATACATACTCTATCAGTTCTTTTATTTGCAATTTTTTAGAGCACTTTCAGGTTTACAACAAAATGGAAAGGAAAGTACAGAGACTTCCCATAAGCCCCCTGCCCCCACACATGCACAGCCTCCCCCATTATCAACATCATTGGCCAGAGTGGTGCGTTTCTTACCAAGGATCAATCCACATGGACACATCATAGTCATCCAGAGTCCCTAGTTTGCTTTAGGGTTCACTCTTGGCGTTTAGACACAATCACAATGACACGGGTCCATCATGACAACATCATACAGAGCATTTTCGATGCCCTGGAAGTGCTCTGTGCCCTGCCTGCCCCCCCCCCAACCCCGCACTGCCAGCAACTGCTGATCTTTTCAGTGTCTCCCTGGTTTTGCCTGCCCGTCATTTTCACATCACTATCGTAGACTCTCCATGCCGATTTTTAACTGATTGGTCACTTTATTGCTTAGCCAGGAAAAGGACATTAAGAGAGAATAAGTGGGAGTTAGAGGGTACAAAGCAAAAAAGGACAAGAAAAAAAGAAACATTGTATTCTGTTTCCATGGTAAAGTACCACTAAAAGTGAGTCAGCGGCCACTAGAGTTTGTCGGGACCCAAAGGATATGAACAGTGTTCGGTGAATAAAAGACATATTTGGATGTCTTGGGAAAATTATATTAGGTAAAAAAAAAAAGTGACTATCACACAGGAGTACCTGAAATTTTTGTTATGATAAGAAAAATTCTCTCCTCCTGAGAAGCCTCTGGGATTGACTGACTTCTGACAAGATTGAGGAGGCAGAGCAGGGGGTTCTGGGGAAGCAACGCATCTCAGCCTCCTGGTTCCAGCCTCAGGCATTGGAGCATCAGATGTGCTCCTTGAGTTCAGGAAAAGGGCCTGTCTAGATAGCCAGCTGAGTTTGTTCTTCTAGACCTGAGGTTCAGGAAGCAATTGCCTGTGCCTCTGACGTCACTGGCTGTCCCAGCCCCCACCACCTCCACCCCTCCCCAGTGGCCAGGACAGGGCTATAAGCAAACAGAGTTCAAAGTAGATCAGATCCCTTCCTTTGCCTTTTCTGGATCCCAACTCATAGTTGTGGGGCCTAGAATTACCTGGCACTGGGCCACTCTCGTATTTTCATCTCCCTGAACCCACTGGTGTATCTCTCGAGACAGGAAGGCAGACCCTAGAAGGTGTGTGAATAATGTTTGGGGACTGCCTTATGGATTTGGTTTCAGCCAAATGAAGGTGAAACTGGGCACCTGACTCTGACCTGGTCCGGCTTCTTCCTCCAAGCCTGGAGTAATTAATGATCAAGGAAATGAAGGATTCAGTTACTGGCGATGACTGGATAAGGAGCGAGCAATACCAGCCAAATGCTTAGTTCTCCCACACTGTTTAAATGTGGAGGTGGCAAGCCTTCTAGGGGTGACACTGGATATACAATTGAGCAAGCTTTATTAAATGATGTCGCACGGAGCATGTAAAGCCACCCAGCCTAGTTTATATAACTTGCCGTATGAGAGGCAGAACCCAGTTGAATTTGAACCTCCGCAGAGCCCTGCCTGGCAGCTTTGCAGACAGCAGAGCCCATGAGACATCTCAAACTTTACGACTACATATTTAAGCATTTATGAGACATGCACTGTGTTCCATTAAAATATAAAAAAAAAGTGGGGAGGAGAGAGAGAGAGAGAGAGGCAAGGGGAAAAAATTCTGAGACTTCCAGCAGGGGTAATTAACCCCAAATGTTTCATAAAGGATTTGATAGCATTCTGGTTTTAAACTCCTTTCCCAGGCCTGTTTTAGAAGGGAAAGAGAAGAAAGGAACCTATTAAAAATTCACCATTGCATTTTTTAAAAAATCATATGACCAAACTAAACTGCTGGACCCGAGTTTAGAAGGAGACTAACCACACTGACCTCATGCCAAGGTAACAGATTAAAATTTTACTGGAGAGAAAACATTTAAGACACCAACTGGCAGTTTTCACCAGACCCACCCGAGAAATGCCTTTCTTTTATCCCCTCATTTACTTATGCTGCATTCTTGCCTGTTGGATGTAAGTTTGGCACCAGCCTGGGCAGCTGGGCATCTGCCTAGCCTCCCACCAGCTGGGGTGTGTTTCCCATTCCTCCCACTGCACCACTGCGGGCGGAAAGGCATGGAGGGGCCGCATGTAATGGCAGAGATAACTGAGCAAAGCCAGCGCTAATCCCTGCTCATGTGACATCACGTGACCGAGGCCCCACCTGATAATGCTGACCTCCCTGTGATGAGGGCTGCACCACAGGACTGTCCTCATCAGGCCAGGTCTCGCCAACACTCAGATGGTCGATGTTCTTCATTGGAGGGATGGGGGCCACCTTCTATTTGTTGCTGTGTGCCCAGGCAGTGAAGGCACATTGCCAGTATGTATATGTTAAGCTGTCCCATTTTATAAAAGAAGCTTCCAGAACAGTCAGTCAGCAACTGAGGCAGCACTGGTCTCCAAAAATTAACTATGAACATACAAACAGGAGAGTTTCCTGCCTACTGTCAGGGAAAGCACCTTGAACATTAAGCAGACCAAACAGTGTCGTGCTCTGCCACACTCTGCTAATGGATGTGTGGACCCCATTTCATAGAGCATCCCCAAGAAATTGTCAGCCTGATGGTTTCAGTATTCAATTGCCTGGAGGGAGGTGCTGGACAGGTGGCCTCTTGTGGCTTCTCCAACTCTTTAATTCCTTTGTCTCCAGGTTGAAGGAACAGTTGAGTGTTCTTACTGACAGCTCACCCTATTTACGGTCTTATCCCTTTCACTGCTGCGTGGTGTGCCTTTCTGGCCACCTCCGCAGGACCCCTGCTCCAGCGCACTCTGACCTGGATTTTCAACAGCAATTTAATCCATAGCCACCAACCTACGTGCATATCAGGTATTTTTAAAGACATGTTAAATATTCGGCTGTGATATTATCTAAAAAAAATGAGAATTATACATTACTTTTTGATTTAGGCCTATTTTTCATCAAGTTATCTATTTTGATCAAGAGTTGTGATTGGCTTTAATGTCCTTATTTTGGACATTTTGCAATATGGAAATGCACAGTTCTTCACAAATATCAGAAATTTACAGTATGAAACATATAACCAACCCATAAATTTAGAATCACTTCACAGCATTTTATAGCTCACAAAATCCCTCTCCCTTTGAATGATCAGGCATTTTATGATATAAACCACAACACATGTTGTTTCGCTCAAGGAAAATAAAAGCAGAACACAGTTCTTTTAACCCTTTCTTCACCATCAGGAAAGAAGCTTTCTGTTTTTGCGCACAATTCAGAGATCTTTGTAAACTTGGTAGGAAACAATTTACTCCCACCTTTTTTAGCTAGGCATCTTGGTTAACAAAAGTTCAAGCCCAATGTTCTGGTTCGTTTGGGCTGTTGTAAGAAAATCCTGTGAACTGAATAGCCTGATTGCAAACAAAGTTTATTTCTCACAGTTCTGGTGGTTGGGGAGTCCATGAGCAAGATGTCAGCAGATTCAGTGTCTGGTGAGGACTTTTTTCTTATCTTCACCCAGGGGCATGTTTTCATTGCTTTTAGAGAGAAAGGAGGAAGGAAATGAAAGAGGGAAACATCGATGCTAGAGAGAAGCACCAATCGGTTGCCTCCCATATGCACTCAGACTCAGGACTGTACACACCCTGACTGGGGATCAAACCTACAACCCAGATATGTGCCCTTGACTGGGAATCGAACCTGCAATCTTTCAGTTATGGGATGACACTCCGACCAACCGAGTCACACCAGCCGGAGCAGCACTTGCTTCTTGGTTCATAGACAGCATCTTCTTACTGTGTCCTCACATGGCATAGGGGCAAGGGAACTCTGTGGGGTCTCTTGTATAAGGACACTAATCCCACTTACAAGGGTTCCACCCCAAAACCTCCAAACACCATCGCACTGGAGATTAGGTTTCAGCATATGAATCTGAGGGGAACGCAAGCATTCAGTTTATAGCCCTGTGTGTCCTTCACACTGTTCTAATAATAGAAATCCAGGCAGGCCCTCAGCCATCCTCACTCCTCCCCTGATGGAGCCTTGGTACCTATAGCTCCATGATCTCTTTCAAATGCCTACAAGATGGACTTGCCTTTCAGTCTTGTTTTAGATTTTGTTCCTAGAGTTCAACCTCAGTCTGTCAGCCCCTCCTGCTCTCCAGGAAGAGCACAGGGTCCCAGCATTGCAGCCACAGCGCTGGAGAAATCAAGACAGCACCGAAGACGAGAGGGAGCTCGTTAGTGCCTCTAATGAGCCTTCCCCAGTTTCATTTGTGGCTGAACCAGAAACTTTCTGAGTCATTTAGCCTGACACAGAGCTGTTTACGGAGTGGGTAAGCAACATTAGAAAGGCTATGCCTCCTCCATCACAGGGAGACTGCAATGAAAATGTAATACCACTCAGAAGGGAGGTGACAGGACTGGCCCAGGGATCTGGGGCGCCTGCCTTTGCCTCTGCGGGCTCTACTGGCAGCATCTTTCAGAGGTCACCTGAGCAAGGAGCTCAGGGTGCATTCTGGGCATGCTGGACCCCTAACCTACCCCTTCCCATGACCCCTCCAGTCTCTATCTCAGGTGCAAGGGCTACTAATGGGCCCAAAACAGGGCCTGGTGTTTACAGGAGACGGCCCTGAGGAACAAGCTAGAGTTACAGCTCTGGAGGACCTCACACCTTTCCTAGTATTACCCTTTCTCTGCCTCTTGGCTCCCCTCAGGTCTGCTTCCTTCCTTTGTAGTTAGTGGTACCACAGAATAAAGAAGTAATCCCAACCTGGCCACTGACTGGCTCGGTAAGCATTAACATGCCTAACTACTGTGCTCCATAGTTTACTTGAGGGTTAGACAAGACAGTCCTAAGGACATTTCTGAGCTGTAACCATCTGTGAGTCTATGGATAAGGCAAGAGGGTCAGGTTGCATGGATATGCCCCATCATGAAGCTGTTCTCCCAAGGCAGTACCCAGACCCTCCCCTGTGAGCATTCTCTTCCCCTCATGGCCTGGGTCACTCTTCAGAATCCACCAGGAAAGACAGGTAATGTGGTGTGAAGAAGCAGAGGTGGAGCCCTTCCTGCTCCAGACTCATAGCATTGAAATTGAGAAAGAGGAATGCTAGCAGGCCCATAGATGCAGAAATCTAATTTTAACACAAAAACATCGTCTTTTTAAAAATAGAACAAGAAATGATGACATATATGGCATCATATTAAATTTAAAGAGACCACCTTTGGACATGAGGTCAACATTACATTGAAGGATGTCCTTTCTGGGAAGTGCACCAGGAGGAGTGATCACACATTCTTGCCTCTTCCAGCTACAGCAGTTCACATATTTTTAAATGGACAGCTGGAGAGGGCTAGGGAGGCTGGCTTCGGTCACAGGACTCAAAGAAGCTGACTTCCCCTGGGAGGTGTCAACCCCTGACCTTCACCTTACTTGACACTGCTCTGAGTGAAACAGTGTCAGACCCCAGGGAAGGAAGGACATTGCACAAACTCCTTCAGATTCACCAGGCAAAACATGGGTGGTGGTAGTGTTTCTCCCTTTCTAACTCATAGGGCCAAATGGCTCATGGTAGCCAGAACTCCAGCAAGTGTCAAGTTGTTCTCCCACATCTATTTCAATCAAAGAGCTGTGCTGTTGGCTTTGCCAAAACGCTGGAAGTAAATACCTCGACGAGTCTTACAAGTGTGTATCCCTCTGCAGTTTAGAAAGCACTTCAACCGTCTATTATCAGGAACTAAGCCTTATTTTACAACCAAGGTGATAAGATGGAAAAATCTTCCTGCTGCCAGGATGGGAAGTCTGAGTTAACATAGGCTCTATATCAACTTCCTTTGTGGCGGTCCTGCTGAAGGACATGTGGCACATTTAGAAGTCGTCAGGCAAGATGGTCACTGCAGTACCATAGATAACTCTTGTTGTTGTTGGCTCCACAGAGTCATTTAGGGGTTTGTTCCACTCTATATTTAGTCATGCTTGCTATGAAATTAGGAATACTTTTATATCGTTGACATTTGACACGTAGACATTTTTCTGGAAGGAAAAAAATAGCATTCGAGCTCTGACATTAATGTTGGGAAAGTACAATCTCCCCACCAACACACACACAAAAATGTGGCAGTTTCTAAAGTTGGAGCCAGGGACTAACCAGCCAGAGTTTATATTACAAATAAACCCCACTCTTTAAGCCAAGGAAGTGTTTCAAGAGGCTGACAGTTAAGCCAGCCAAGCCAGAAACGTTTCCTGAAAAATTAGAATTCCCAAATAATGAATTACTTTTTACCTGATAATAAAATAGAGGCAAATTGGACTGGTAATCTTGTGGTAAAATAAGAAGTAAATCCAAAATGTAACTAAAATCATATGGTTAATAATTTTCAAAACCCCAAATGATCTCCAGGTTGGTTTCTCTCCCTAATCTCGCTCTGTGTTGATTAGTCCCAGGAGACTCTGAACAACCAGAGGGAAATCCCTACAGCTGTGTCTGGGGTCGCCCCTTCCCATGCAGCCACCGCTTCCTCCTACCCCAGGGCTTCTCAGCCGCAGCACTATAGACATTTTGGTCCAGATAATTCTGTGGTGTGGGCACTGTTCTGTGCATTTTAGGATTTTTTACAGCATCCCTGGCCCCTACCCACCAGATACCAGTAGGACCTCTCAAGTTGTAGCGATTAAAAATGTCCCCTTTGCAGGAAGCAAAGTCACCCTGTCTGTGGTGAACCACTTTGTTAACCCCTCAATGCTCAGTACAAAGCTTTGCCAAGAATTACCCCAAATTTGTGCTGCATGAATATATGTTATGATCTTTTGAGACTGTATAAGAACAGAGCAAAAATCAGTTCATTGAAACCACAACAGGAGTCATTCCAGAGCGCAAGTAAAGCTTTTCTAATATTAAGGGTTGTTGGTAATGATATGTATTCAGTGCCCGTCTTTGGAGGTTTTCAAAAATTAGATTAGAAGACTATCTGTAGCAGGTGGTTCAGGTGGAAGCACATAAATAGGATATAACTTCATTAAAGTCCTTTTTTAAACTTTTTATTTGGTTTCTTTTATTTTTAACAAAAAGTATGCTCAGAAAGGCATGTAAGTATACAAGAATACAAAGAAAAATAAATTATTTCACAGGAAGTATTTTCCTTCTTTAGCTGAAGAACTAGGCAAACAGGGGACAGGGAAATGAGAATATGCTTATGTGAGAAACGGTGGCAAATGAAATAGAGAGATTAGTGGATCGTTCATAGCATAATGTAGTGGTTACAATGAAGAGATTTGCCTACTGATAGATGTTTCAGAGTGTGCATGGTACTGACTGCTCTTCCATCCCTTTCTCTGGGCATGGGTTTGCAGATTAAAGAGCTTTTTTAAATTTTAATTTTAAGTCCTTTTTTTATTTCAGCTTTATTAATCTTCATCATAAATATTAATTTATGAGCACCAATGCCCAAAGGGCCTTGGCATACTCTCTCACAAAGGATAATGAATATCATTACCGCATTTAACTGAAAAGCAGCGTGAGTGTAAAAGAGCTGAAAATTTGTTACTCAGTTGAAGATCTAAACCAAAAGTGCACTGTTCCTTATCCAGGACCGTGTTCAAAGGACAACACCCTAACTATAAGTAGGACACTGAAAGGCTTAGCACTGGGATGCTGGTGGTGGGGGGTTGTAGTTTGGGATTTCATCTATAGAGAGAACCTAAAGTTTTGGGTTTTTTTTAGTTTATCTGCTAGCTGTTGTTTTATTTTTGTCTCTCTCTGCTTCATTAAGTACATTCTCTACAGGGTCAATTATTTCAGATCTTGCTGGAAGCACCTCTGTAATAAGAGGGAAGAACCTTCTTTACAACCCACCCAAGGTTTGCTATTATCTCCAAAGATGTGTAGCTTCTGAGGATGTCAAGTGTTTGAAGCTTTCCAGGGATAAAGAAGGTTATTCACCTAAAAGTTTGGAAAAATGTCACCCCTAGAGAGGACTTTGTCAACCTCTGATTTGCTGTCAGGAGTCTCTCCGCCTTGCTGAGAACTGAAGGCTCTTTTGGCCAGCCCAGCCAAAAATGCTGTTGGTGCCCTTCTAGTCATGGGCAGCATGTATTAAATGGATCAGATATAGCACAAAGAAGTGTCCAAACAATTTCTTTAAAGGGAAAAGGTCAGTTGACACAAGTTTGCTGCATAAGTGATGAAAGTGTGACTTGAGAAAGCTGTTTTTTATTGTTGTTCAATTATAGTTGTCCCCACCTGCCCCACCATTACTCTCCCCCGCCCTGCCCACCCCCACCTCCCACATTCAGTCCTTCCCCTGTTGTCTTTGTCCCTGGCTCCTTTATACGTGTTCCTTGACTTGACCCTTCTCCTTTCTCCCGTTACCCCCAACTCACCTCCCCTCCGGTCACTGTAAGAGAAAGTTTTTTTAATCAAAGTGTAACACAGATCCTTAGATCCTTGGGATCAAAACAAACTGAGCATCCTTGCCTCACCCCTCACTTCTTGGTCCACCCAATGTGCATGGGTGACTGGGTCAAGGGGCCCAGCTGGGGGCTCAGACTCGAGATCTGGGTCATTCTTGCCATTCCGCCACCCCTTGGTGATTAAAATGATGACAGCTGTCCTGCCTAATACAAGGAGTCCAACTGAAGCTAATGACTCTCCTCTAAACTCATATGGTGATCTCTCCACGAAGCTCTCTTTCCTGTACGTACACATCTATCTTATAGTTACAGTCACACACCACTGTACGTTAATGACAGGGTATGTTCTGAGGAGTGCAGCATTAGGGCACTTTTGTCATTGTGAGAACATCATGGAGGGCACTTAGACCTAGGTGGCAGAGCCTGCAACACCCAGGCTGTGTGGTGCAGCCTATTGCTCCTAGTCTAAAGGCACAAAAGGACCTGCGGTTAAATCCAGCACAAGAGTAAGTGACGTGGTCAGGAAACATGGTGAGTGAGAGATGCATGAGGCTGTTGCTGACATGACACGTCACCCTGTCTTAGAGCAAAGTTTTGTAGAAAGAGCACACTCTGAAACAGCGGCAAAGAGTGTAGCACGGTAAATACATAAAGGAGTAACAGAGTCATTTGCTGTCATTGCCTCGTATATGCACTGCAGATAGTTGTACATGCCTCACTTCTCACAGAACTTGCAGTGCGGTTGGTTTGTTTATACCAGCATGACCGCAAGCATGTAACGCATTGTGCTATGACGTACGACAGCGATGACACTACATGACAGGAAGATTGTAGCTTCACTATAATCTTAGGGGACCACCGTCCTACATGCTGTCTGTCATTGACTGCAAAGCATGGAGAGCCCGTGAACTACAGAAGTAGACAGACTTTGGTTGAAGTCATGGTTTTCCACTCAAAAGATGCATATCTTTAGGGAATTTGTGCACCTTCCTGAGCCTCAGCCTCTGGTCTGTAAGAAGAGGATACAGTAACCAAGCTGCGTTGGCAGGCTTGAGAATGCAGTGGGGGCCAAGTGGCAAGAACGTGACGTACCGCCTGACATGCAGTGGGCACTCAGGGAAGGGAGCTTTTCTCTACTGACTGGTTTTTGCTTCACTTCACCACTGGAAAATGAATACCACAGATCATAAGCTTGCTTTTACTCATTCTCTGGGAAACATGACACACCTCATATGAAAATATTTTTACTTAACACATGCAGATTCTCACAGGACTTTCTGGAGTATCATCTGTCAACTGGTGTCACTTCTAGCATGAGGGCTGTGTTAGTCTTGAGTTTATAGTGTTCTCTTCATAATCTGCTATCGGATTTTTTACAAGGTAGTTATGTGGTCCACTTTTAGTTTATCTGGATGAAAACCTATTTAGCATTCTAGTCTAATGCTATACATGTAAAAATACTCTGCGAGTGATCGACAGCGGAGACTGACCATTTTCCTTCAGCAAATGTGTTGTGGAAGAGCTGATACTCTCAGGAAGCTTCTGTATTTGCCAACAGAGATGTAAGTCGGATCAGCGGGTAAAGTTTGTTTTCCTCCATCCTTCGGTTAATGCACGTTAAAGGACAGTTAACTTCTCCAATTTTTGCAAGGATATTTTTAGAACCCTGTTATTCCAACTATAAAATGAGGCTGTCTATCCAGTAATTAAATGAATGAAGTGGATTCCTAAATATTTATTGAGGGAAAGAACTCAGACTTTTCTCCAAGATAACATCCACACATGATGAATAGTTCTCTCTGTGTGGCTGGCTAGCACAGTTTAAAAAAAAAGCTAGGTTGTCCAGACCTTATTAAAATCTGTTCCTTGTTCCAGTTGTCATTTGACTTAGATATAATAAGAAATAAGATAAACATGTCCCCAATCTCTGCTCCTTCTATCCCCATTCCAGGCCCCCTTCCACATTTCTCACCGCCCTCACTGCTGTCATTATCGGTGTTGTTCAGGCGTAGAACTCATAGATTTCCTTCCAAAGTGTGAACATTTAATTAACCCCACTACAGGTGTTTGCCAAATTCTGTAGCACTTTATTTTTTTATCACATCTTCTAGATCTTCATTCATAATGGTTTTAATGTTTCTTTACAACCTTAGATGATTCTGGCTATTGCTACTTTCTGCATAATAATTATGGAGCTGTCAAGGATGCTATGTTTCCCGGCAGTTATACTGGTGATATTTCCATATTTTGCTCAGTTACTCCCGGGGTGGTCTTGGCTGATGGTAGAATGAGCTTCTCCTCCTTGTCTCTCTCTGCCTGCCCACCACTCTTTGGCCAATTCATCTGTTGCCCAAGTCTTTGGGGATGGTGGGTCCTTTCTCTCAGTTCCCAGAGTATCCCCAGGGAAATAGATACAGGACATAGGCAACACACACTGGGTACAATTAACCAAAATATCAACAAAAATCATGAAACTTCTTACATTTAAAAACTGAGAGGAAAAATTTTAAATGTAGACAAATCTGAGTTTTAAAAATGTCTAGTCCTCTATTACTATGTTCTGTATTGGTGCCTCCTAGTTAAATTTAGAGTGTGACTTCAATTGTGTATATAATTTAGAAACCATTTACTCTTCTTTTTTTTTAATTTATTGATTTTAGAGAGAGAGGAAGGGAGGGAGAGAAGAAGGGAGAGATTTGTTGTTCCACTTATTTATGCATTCATTGGTTGCTTCTTGTATGTGCCCTGACCAGAGATTGAACCGACAACCTTGGCATATGGGACAAATCTCTAACCAACTTAGCTACCCAGCCAGGGCTTTTTACTCTTCTAAATGTAGTAAAAATGATTTCTTAATTACAGTGAATCAGATCAATTACTTGTTTGACTATTCCCATACTTGTATATTACAGTGTGCCATTGCTATTACTTTATGTAATGTTTTTAATTTCCTTAGGTAGACTATAAGTTCCTTGAGAGCAGCCCTCTAGAAATAGAAGGTAGTCTTGGATGAGTCTAAGTTCAAGATGAGCCAAGAGTGGTGCCAGAGGTTAAGGGAGGCCCCCAAATCTAGTCTCATTGATAGAAGCACAAGGACCAGCTCATGGGAGGGATGTTCAAGGCTGGCCAGCCTGCCCCATCTGGAGTGTGCGTAGCCCCTGCAGAGCTACCAGCTAACCAGAACTTTAAGATCCTGTAGTTTGCCCAGGGGAGGTTTTTAGTAGAAGAAAACTCTGGAAACCATGTCTTATGAGAAAACAAAACAAAACAAAAAAAATGGAGATGTTTAGTTTGAAAAAAAGAAGACACAGGGAAGAAAAGGTCAATTCTTAGCTAAAATGAATACTGGCTGGTGTGGTTCAGTAGATTGGGCATCGGCCTGAGAACTGAGAGGTTGCTGGTTTGATTCCTGGTCAGGACACATGCCTAGGTCATGAGCTAGGTCCCCAGCTGGGGCCATGCAAAAGGCAACCAGTTGATGTTTCTCTCACACACTGATTTTTTTCCCCTTCTCTTTCTCTCTCCCTTCCCATCTCTTTAAAAATAAATAAATAAAATCTGTTTTAAAAAAACTAATGCATTCATTCAACTGTCATTAAAACCATATTTGTTGAACACCTTCTGTGTGCCAGGGAAGAGACACCAAGAGCCAAGGACAAGGACCAGGTTGCTGCTTTTGCAAACTTAGTGGGGGGCGGGGGACAAGACAGAATGGTTTTCCTAGGGGACAGTATAGTTTGGGTGTGCAGCTACTTCTCTGTAATGCTCTGGGGGAAAGAGACCAGTTGCCTAATTGTTTTTTTATTATTGAATTATAATTGACATATAACATTGTATTAGTTTCAGGCATACAGCATAATGATTTGATATTTGTATACACTGTGAAATGACCACCACAGTAAGCCTCGTTATGCTGGATACCATACAGAGGTACACTTTTTTCTTGTGATGAGAACATTTAAGAGCTACTTTCTTAGTAACTTTCAAATATACAATATGGCATTATTAGCTATAGTCACCATGCTGTACATTACATCCCCAGGATTTATTTATTTTATAACTGGAAGTTTCTACTTTCTGACCCCCTTTACCCCTTTCACCCACCTCCTACCTCCTGCCTCTAACAATCGCCAATCTATTCTCTGTATCTATGTGTCCTGTTATTTATTTATTTATAGATTCCACATGTAAGTGAATTCATACAGTATTTGTCTTTCTCTGGTTGACTTATTTCACCCAGCATAATGTCCTCAAGGTCCACTCATATTGTAGCAAATGGCAGGATTTCTTCTTTTTATGGCTGAGTACTGTTCCATTGTGTGTATATATGTGTGTTATCACAGTTTTTTCATACGGTCATCCACTGATGGACATTAGGTGATTTCCATGTCTTAGCTCTTATAAATAATGCTGCAATAAATATAAGGGTCCACATATATTTTTGAATTAGTGTTTTCATTTTCTTTGGATAAATACCCAGAAATGGAATTGCTGGATCACATGGCAGTTCTATTTTTAATTTTTTGAGGAACCTCCATACTGATTTCCATGGGGGCTGCACCAATTCACAGTTCCCACCAACAGTGTACAAGGGTTTCCCTTATTGTTTCTTTATTTTTTTTATTTTATTTATTGATTTTTTTGAGAGATATATCAATTTGTCATTCCACGTATTTATGCACTCATTGGTTGCTTCTTGTATGTGCCCTGACTGGGGATCAAACCTGCAACCTCTGCGTATGGGGACAATGCTCTAACCAACTGAGCTACTCGATCAGGGCTTGCCTTATTGTTTCTTAACTCTGGATCCTTATGTTCCTGTGTAACTCCTTATTTTCTTTCACAAGAACAGGTACTTATACCCAAGTGTGAGATGCTTGGTGATGGGGATCACAATGGGAGTTTCAGAAGCACAAGGAAGATCATTCAGCCAGTGCTCAGCAGTTAGGAAAGGCCCTAACTGCTGACTGAATGGTGTGGTGGGTGGATTCCAGGCTCTGAAATGTGAGGGGTGCAGAGGAGCTCATCAGTAAGCAGCATCACTGTAAAGGGTCCTCAGGAGGGTAACACTGTAGGGAGGGAGCATGGATTTGGTTAGTCCTGGGAGGAAGCTCCCAGTTGGCTGGAGCCGTCCCAGTCCTAAAGGGAATGTAGAGTTTTATAAATGGCTGCAAGTGGGAGGTCCGGTGACCTGGGTTCTAGTCCTACAGTGGGGCCTTGAGTGACTCACCAGTCTCTCTGGACTCAGCTCCCTTCCCGGCAATGTGTTGAAGAACTGAACTATCTTGACCCAATCCTCCCCCCTTACCTCTACATGGTTCCATCATGTCTTAAGTTAAAATTTTAGAATGTTTCCTGGGACCAGCATGATTTCAGTGAAGGACCACTGCTCTGGGAGTCTATGGCAATTAAAGGTCCCATTTACTGTTGTTCTTAACCCCACACTGTGATGTTCCTCTGTTTAAACAACATTTTCCCCTAAAGCTGAAACCCTTTATCTGTCTCTCCCCCAGCCCTTTTGGGAATGGCTAGCAGTGACACTCTTTGCTTGTGCCTGGATGTTCTAGCAGATTGGACAGCATCATCTATACCCTAGAAACACACTGTACCTCGCTGATATACAACCCCCAGACCATCTCAACCACCTCCTGTTGACTCCATCAACTGGCCTGTGGAGCTGACAGCTTCCCTTCTGTTTCCTGGGAAAACTCATACAGGACAAGTAACCCCGTGGCTTATCTAGCAGAGACCAGCATTATCAAACACTTAACGGAGAAGTCAGAGAGTGGCAGGAACCTACACTTTTGTCACTCATCACCTCTTGATTGTAGTTCTCATCCAGAGCCACACAGGCCACCAAATCTGGTACACAGTCTCTGATTAAAGCAGGCTGTAATGAGGGAGGGAGGTGGCATCAAATCCAGCCCTGTGAACACCTGACTTAGCCTGCTGGGATTTAGCTGGAAGTGACCCACAAACACATAATTCTGTGTACCGGTAAAGTCATCTCTCTTCTTACTAAGTTGGAAATGCTATGTTATTATTGTATATCTCTTCTTTCTGGAAAGTCAAAGTTTTTTGTTTTTTTTTTGGTGGGGGGAGAAAAGGATTAATTCTTACTCCATGTCCTGACATGGAATAATAATAGTTATAATAATTTTAGCTAATATTTATTACATGCCTATTATGGACCAGGCTCTGGCCTATGTGATTTTCATGAAATATCTCATTTAATTCCCGCAACTTTATGATAGGTGTTGTCCTCTTTTAATAGATGAGCAAACTGAGGCACAGAAGACTTAACTCAATTTTGCCTCATCAAAGAGCTAGTAAATAGCATGGTCAAGATTCAAACCCGTAGAGTCTGACCCCAGATCCTGCCTCTTGACCACTATTCGTTATTGCCATTTGCCTGCTGAGAATTTAAAAACTGAAGTTATAAAAAATGTGTGTAAGTTCACACTTGGGAATTCCTTACAGCTCATATCAGGAACTAGGCCTCCCACTTTGGGGAGCTCTTTTCCCCTCCCCTCTTTTCATTCAGGTGATAAAATTAGGCTAAGTGCCACCTAAGTTACTCTAGTTGCTCTGGGTTCTCCTTCCATTGGTGACTTAAGTGCTCATCTTCATAAATTGGTTTTCACCTTAAAGCGACAACACTTCTCTCCAAACTTTACTACTGAAAACCATAAAGGTGCATCACTCCTTAATGATGACCCAAGACACGGGCAGACTTGAGGCCAAGGGGGCTGCTTCTACACAGTCCTCAGCTTCCATGAAGGGTGTCCAGGAAGGACACCTATAGCTGGAGCTCAGGGTAGTCTTCAGCAAGAGCTCACCCTGAGAACATATAAGGAGGTCTTGCAGACTACCTGTTAGTCATTCCAGTGGAAAGAGAAGGGACTCCACAGATTGTGAAGGGATGGGGCTGTCCCAGTGACTACATGGTTACAGAAAATTTACATTTGTTGTGTCAAGTGGTAACTTAATTTAAAAATAAAAAATTGCTGCTGGCTGCCATCCCACAGATAATTTGTAGTTTGCTTTGCAGCCAAACACATCCACAAATAATAAGGAAATAATACGTGGAAATAACAAGATGGCTTGGCACAGGAAGACAAGCATCCCAAGCATGGTTGGGATCACTTTCGAATGTGCCACCAAATGCTCAGTCATGTTTGGAGCAAACTGGAGGCCCTCCTAAATTAAACATTCCATGTGACTTTATTTTAAGTAGGTCTCCTGCTTCTCATTATTCTGTCACATATCTCTCAAAAGGCAGAAGATGAGGAAAGAGGAAATGAAAAAAGTCCTTCATGACTTATACCCACTGGGCCCTCTGAGTGGCTGAGTGGCCAGCTGGCCCTGGAGCGGACTGAGTGGGGATGAGCTGTGATTCCCAGCAGTTCCCCATCTCCTGCCCAGCCACACTTCCACAGAGCCTCAGTGTGGTGTGAAGTCACAAAATAGGCTACTATGGAGAACATATAATCTCCATTTACCACTGACAAAATGTAAAAAGAAATGAAATGAAATAATTAAAATAAAATAAAAAAACAACTGCTAGCCCTGGCTGGGTAGCTTAGTTGGTTAGAGAATCATCCCAATATACTAAGATTAAGGAGGGTTTGATCCCCGGTCAGGGCATATATAAGAATCCACCAATGAATGAATAAATAAGTGGAACAACAAATTGATGTTTCTCTCTCTCTTTTCCCTTTGTCTGTCTGTCTGTCTCTCCTCTGTCTCTAAAATTAGTAATTTGAAAAAACCACTAGTCTTCTAGAAAAAGTCTGTATTTTTTTAATCCCACAGGCTTTTTAAAAATGTGCCTCTGGATCATTTGCTTCAGCCCAAGATCTAAATGACCAACCCAAATGCTTGTGCAAGTAGTTTCATTTTCATGATGAGAATTCACAGTTTAGGATTTTTTTTTAAGTAGAAGAAAAAAAACCTCAATTGTGAAATCAACTAAAGATATGTTAAGTATAACCATTCTTTTTAAATTCTGGTTCAACTTCTACTTTTTAAAATAGATCATTGAACTATAATGTTAAATCCAAAACACAACTCAGTTGAATTCAGAAAATGGACTCCAGAAATGATACTAGGAAAAAATTCAGTTTTATTTCTTATGATCATTGTCTTAACTTACATGTTCCAAAAGAACTTAAATATCTTGCACATCCAACACTACCAACTATTTTAGAATTTAAAAATCTAATTGTGTTTGCTTTCCATATGTTGCTATGAAATTAAAGCCTTCTCTTCTGTACTGATAGCCTCATCGCATATACGGATTTATAGGGTCTTTGCATCCATGATCATGTTAGCTCACTTCTGAAAGAAGACAGACTAATGGAAATAACTAGACTTTTTTCCTGATCCTGTCCTCCTGGAGAGGATATTTCTTGGCTATTTTAAAATTATCTTGCTGATCTTTGTAGAACTTGTGTCCAGGTAAAAGGAAGAAACCAACCAAACCCAACTGAAGTTCAAAATTTTTACTTCTTGAGTAGTGCGAGAAAAATCAGATAGCAATATATGATTCAGTAAACTGTAAATATCAATCTTTGCACAGAAATTCATAGGCAGAAGTGAATTTAGGGTATGTCTAGAGTTCTGGTCTAAATGTTTGTATCCTCACACAATTCCTATCTTGAAACCTAATGCCCAAAGTGAGGTGGGGACTTTGGGAGGTGCATAGGTCATGAGGGTGAAGCTTGCGTAAATGGGATTAGTGCTCTTATACAAGAGGCCCTAGAAAGCTGCTTGGCTCTGTCATCACATGAGGAAACAGGAACAAGCCAGCTATCTGTAACCTGGAAAAGGGTCCTCACAGGAGTCCAGCCATGCTGGAACTCTGATATGAGACTTCCAGCCCTCAGAACTGTGAGGATAAATTTCTGTTGTTTCCAAGCTGTCCAGCCTTTGGTATTTTATGATAGCAGACTAAGACAAGACCAAACGGACTAAGACATCTAGGTTCTAAGAAACATTTCCAATGTCATAGAAATCAGTCTTTCTAAATGAATGGTTTTTTGTGCTTGGGGAGAGAACAATGATATTTGGGCTTCATTGGAAATAGAAATTATAAATAGAGATTTACACTGAACTCTTTAGACTTGGAAGAACTTAACCTTACATCTTCTTTGAAAAGGTAAGGGATTCTATAAGTAAGAACAAAGTTGGACATTGCCTCCCAAAGTCACCCTGCAGTAGCTGTTCTAAAAGCACCTGGTGCTTGGTGGTACCTGTGGATGTCTTTATTCCCTTCATTCTGTGTATCCTTGTACCTTCTCACCTCAAGCATGTTGTTTTTATTTGTCTGTGTGAGGAAATAGCCTAAATAGAAGAGGACACATAAAGATAGACAAGGTCAGGGAGCTCTGAGTGAGACAGACTTCCGCTCTAATTGCTACAGTCAAAACTGTTCCCACAGCACTCAGTGGGCCACGAAGGGAATAATGTGCTTTACGCTAGTGTCTGGGGGAGATGGCATTTAGAAGCTTCCAGATAACTATCCAGGCTTCTAATCATTAGCTTTGACTTCTAAATTGCTGGCTGATTATTGGCACTATTGTTGAGTAGCTTTTTTTTCTGTGGACTGGAATTACTTTGGGTATTGCCTTGGCATTAATCAATACCCATTACAAAAGGGAATAGCCTATTACATCATCTTCGCCCTGCCTTTCCCTGGGCCTTGAGGGGTCCAGACAGGATTATTCCCTACCGTAAAAATCTCGTGTCTGGATGAGTGTGGCTGCAAATGACCCCCACAAGAAGCTTTTCATTGACTCTCTGGGGATCTGTGTTCACTATTTGCTAGGGCAGGTTGAAAAATGTTTCCCAGTATACCGCCTCACTGTCTCCTCTGTTCTATTTCTTCACGTGACTCTCAGTTAAAGTGCAAAAGCAGACTTGGGTCAAAATTGAACATATTCCTCCACTACAGTTTTCAAATCTTTGTAGTCAAGATTTCTTTTTTGAACCAGACACCTGAAGGGAAGAAATGCAAAGTTGAGTTCTGTGAGCAGCAGTTTTTTACTATGCACTGTATCAATCAACCAGATCAGTTTTACTGGCTGGCAACATTAAATTACCTATGTAAAAGGAAACTTTATACAAAAAAAACAAATTTCACTGCAATAGAACGTTTCATAATGCAATACTGAAAATGGCTTTTAGTGACGAGAGAGAAACTAAAATTAAAGAGCTTTGGCACTCATCCGCTGGCACAAATTAACTTTCCTAGAAAAATGGTCTCAATAAACAAGAGTGGGAAATGATCAGATCAGTGAGAAGTTGGATATTTGCACCAAAAATAAACATACAGTCAGTTTTGGTTAACTGTAAAAATTGATTAGAGGAAATTCTTCATATGATGTCTATTTTTCTCTGTCTCCTTTGCCCATTGGTCAAGTTCAAGCCCCATCATTGGTGTGGTGATTGAATCTGAATCCTGACCAGTGATGAGATCAGTCCCCACAATCCCCATGATCTCTTGAAGTGACTTCAGAGTCCTGCCATTTGTGTCTATATTAAATAAATACCCCAACTGCATTCTGTATTAAGTCATCCCTTCAACAAGCGGCTGTTGAGAGCCCATTATGTACCAGAGACTCCTCTAAACAGTGGGGATAAGGCCCAGAACAAAGCATGCCCACTGTCATGGAAGTTACATTTTGAGAAGACTCAGCTAGACAGAAAATAAACCAATCTATATTATGTCAGATAATAGGCAATGCCATGAAGAAAATAAAGCAGTCAGAGGATAGAGAATGATAGGGGAAAGGATGTTGTTTAGACTGGGTGATCAGGGAAGGCTTCTTTTTGAGAGAAGTCCTATATGATTTGAGAGATTGTCGCTGAGACTATGTCTAAGGGAAGAGAGTTTCAGGCAGAAGGAACTTGCAAGTACGATGGCCTTGAGGTGGGAGCATGGCTTGTCTAGTGACTGGAGTAAAAGGAAGGGGAAAGAAGGGAATTGAGAGGAGATGAGTCAGAGTAGGGAGAAGGCATGTAAAATAATGTTACTTTTGGGGGGACAGTGTATGCAATTTGGACATTATTCCTAATTGCATGAGGGTCTTTGAGAATTCCAGCTGAGGCATACTGTGACCTTGCTCCTGGTTTTCGGGGATTGCTCTGACAGCTGCCTGGACGGTATATGGTCAGAGGCCAGGCCCCGCAGCCCAAGTTCATTTTCATCGCCTCCTGGCTGACCAATGCGGGAAGGATGTTTCTAAGACTTGCAAGTAATACAAAATGGGAAAAACAACAGAATCAAGATCTAAAAACAGTTATTCTTGGTGTTTAATACCTAGCTAAATAGCAGCCTCCCCTGGGAAGTCCTTTTGCCCCTTGCCAGCCGTACCCCGTTGCCTCCCCATGGTTCGACTCTCCCAGGTGATGTTCCCTAGTGTTGGCATGCAGTCACTGCAGGCATCACGGTGCTCTAGAACTTGTGGGTTTAGTCATCTCTCTTCCCTTCAGCACTGTACCACACTTAAAATCAGGAAGGCAACTTATTTCCCCATTCCCCAAACTGGCACACAGTAGGAATTTTACAGAATTTTTTTAAAATCAGTGAATTCTTTAGCAATCTGTTAGGACTGATTTGAACCAGTAAGAAGAAAAATATTAACTGCTTGTGTATAAGATAGATAAGGCTCACCTTTCTAACAGTTTAGGTTAAAAAAAATGGTGTTTGGCAGACTTTGAACTTCGTACGAGGCATACATGGAATATAGCTGCTTTCAAAATATATAAGTTGATGAAGTATTATGGTCTAAGCAAGTTGAGCCATTTGCTGATCAGCCAAGAGCACCGTATGGAACACATAATGTTGTGCTAATACGCCTGGTTTAGATTTCCATGTGCGTGTGCGTGTACATGCCCGTGTGAGCAGAAATAACATGATCTTCTGTGTCACCAGAAATCGATTTAGGCAGAGCCTGAGTCTGAGGCTGTGATACCTGTACTTTGGAAGCAGAAAAGTCCATGCCCAGGAACACCTGTCTGGTGGCTGGTGCATGGTGTTCCTGGATATATTAACTTGGCTTTGGGGTTTGCTCACCTGTGAAGATATAACCTGTAGAATCCCCTGGGATGAAAGGGAAGACATGATTTAGTTAAATATCTCCTTCAAGTAAACATGTGTGGAAGCTTCTTAAATCCAGACATGTATATTTTTGATGAAATGGCACCCTGGAAAGGCTGACTGACGTAGACCTCCCCCTCTGGGGTCTTTGACCACACTACTTGTTTTGTGTCCAAGGTGTGCATGCCTTGCTATTTCTTTCATGAAAGTATTTGACTACTCTTGGTTATCAGTACGGATGGGATGCATTTTTTCATCCCAATTTTCTCACTTTTTACAAGCATAATTTAACCGAAGAACAAACTACTCACAGTTGGTTACAGTTCTGAGTAGCAAACCAATCCCGCTGTCTGAGTGCAGTCTTCCTATTCCGGACAATTGCTGGAGTCTGAGGAAGTCCTCAATAGACAGGGCAGAAATAGTCCACATTCTCGTCACGAGCCTCATTGTGATGATTCAGTTTTACCAGCTGTGTCCGAGAGAGGGGCAAAAATACAAAATATTGAACTTGTTGTCTAAATAATTTTTAACTGGCAGCCTCTGATTCTAATTGTATCTCACATTGTGGCTTTTCTAGTCAGAAGCAGTGAGACACTGTCATTAGAATAATAAAAGAGGAATTTCCCCTGCTACTTTAGGTCAAGCTTTGAGGAGAAGGAGAGCTTTTTATTTTTACCTTACCTTACCTTACCATATAGATAGAAACCAACCTTCTCTAATCCTATAAAATAAACAACCATCTATCTACTCCTTGGACTGACTTCTGTGTGGCATTGAGCAAGTCACTTACCCTCTCTGGGTTCCACATTTTTCTATAAAATAAAGGAATTGTACCACATAGTCTCAAACAAATTCTCCGACTCTGAAACTCTTTAGTCTTCATTATGATACACGCATTGAGATAAATCTTAAAGACCACTGAGCACCTCCTTACTTCCCTAGCACCTGAGCTTCTAATTCTTCACTGTGAATCACCAATGTCAGAAATAGACTCAAAAACAGATGAATTGTCACTGTCTCAGTGAACTTGGACGGCTGTGACAAAACATCAGACTGGGTGGATTAAACAGCAGGCGTTTATTTCTCACAGTTCTGGACTTGGGGAAGTCCGAGAGAAAGGTGCCAGCAGGTCTGGTTCCTGGTGACCGCTCGCATCTCAGATTGCAGATGGCCGCCTTCTCTCTGTGTCCTCACATAGCAGAGAGGAGCCTCCTCTTACAAGGGCACTGTTCCCATCATGGAGGCCACACCCTCATGACCTCATTTAACCTAGTGATCTCCTAATGCCCCACCTCCTAATATAATCACATCAAGGACAGGGCTTCAAACATAGGAACTGGGGGGGAACACAATACAGTCTATAGCTGTGACCATATAAAATGTCTAAATTCTTAACCTGTAAATAGGCGAGGGTTTCTATAAGAAACAATATAGAATGGGGGTCCTCCACCCCAGGGCCATGGACCAGTAGGGGGTCTTTGGCCTGTTAGGAACGGGCAGAGAGCAGAACTCACCTGAGTTCCTCTTGTACCCTTCCTGCTGCCCCTTCCATAGTTGGTGAGCTAGAAGCTCCCTGAGCTCCACCCCCTGAGTTCCGACTTCCACCCCCCGCCCCGCCAATCTTCTAGGAAACCTGTCCCTGGTGCTAAAAAGGTGGGGACCTCTGATACAGAATAATGAAAGGGCACGGAAACCACACTGTCTGTTTGAACTTCACTGCCACTGATTACCTCTGTGAGTGTCCTTTATCTGTAAAGTGGGAAAGTTACAAGGATGAAGTCAATGAAGAGAAAGTGCTTGGTGCCATGCTTGACACACTGTAAGAATTTATTAAATGTTAGTTACGACTTTGCTATTGGAGCACCTGTACATAGAGCTGTTCTAAGAGCTGCGGGAGGGTTAAAATGATAAAAAGAAAGCAAAGCATTGAAAAGAAATGTTGGCTCCTGGGCCCAAACAAACCTGGTAGGTGAAAAAGAATTTGGAATGATCATGAGGGATGCCAGTCAGGAGAACCCTGTGTTTAATCTCTGACTTCCTTGTGATGTCAGGGAAACACTCTTCACGTACTGTGGTTATCCAAAATACACCTACAGTATTAGAATTCAGTTCTAACATGGGGTGCCCAACTTTAGATGCAGCCAAAGGGTATTATTGTATTACACGTTCTTACCTTCTAGGAAGAATTTCCATAATCACCTTCTGTAGAAAGTCTGCATTCTGGCTTAATGAGTTTAATATACTCTCTACCCAATGGGGCAGGAGAGGGAGGGCAGGCAGGAGGGAGGGAGACTGAGCAGGTGCCCTGTTAAAAGACCTCATCTCAGCCTTGAGCATAGTGTCACCATGCTATCCGGACTAGGCCAGAACCTCGGGATGAAAATGAAAGCATTGAGTCAGGAGCTGCCCAGTTTGCTTTCCTCCCAAAACGCCCTGATGTTACAAGCATGCTGAAATGTCTGGCATTTCTCCTCCTCACAGCAGCTTCAAAAAGATTCGGGGCACCCAATGACTGCTTACACTCTAGGGCTTTCTTCAGTTGGTGCAAGCTCTTGACCGCGTTAAAGGTCCTGCTCTCCTTCTGAGAGAGAGGAGGGATTTGGAAATGTGGAGGGATGATTCTTGGACTTTGCCTTCCCTTCTTCCATGAGCCCTATTGTGTTGCGCAAACCAGGTCAGATGTCCAGACAGGAGTATGGTTTCAATCCAAAGTTTTAAAGAATTGCTTTTGATTTCAAAACAGGTATCCCTCCCCATAATTGCTACCTTTAAATGTATTGGTGCTTTTTTAGCATCTGTATTTCATTGTGAAGCATTTTCTGTACTCTAAGTGAAAATGTGTTCTTTGAGATACATGTGCCACTACTGAATTTCTAAAGGTTCTGAGCTATTTATGTTTTCTTCTCTCTTGGATTCTTCCTTCCAAAATGTTCATGCGGTTGCTGTCCAGAAATAAAGTGGGCACATCATTGGAAATATAGATGTCTAGTTACTTATTAGCTTATTAGCATAATGATGAATGAACAGTTTTCTGAACAAAACGATACCCAACTACAGTATAAACAGAATCAAGACAAGCCATCACATATGAACAAGGATTTTCTTTTTAACCTTTTCTGCCAGGGGATTTTTTTCTCACATCAACTGTACTCATTAATGTTATCTTTTAAAACCACGTACCTACAGTAATTGCAACTATGTTAGGAACAAGTGTGGAAGAAAACAAGGAAAACAGTATCTTCCCCTTAGCATCCAACCAGATGTCACTCTGGGAATTACAATAAACCTCTTCAATCTAAAAAGAAACTGCCAGAAGCAAAGATGCCTATATCTGGGCTGTAAAGACGCCAAATAGAATGATCCCTGGGAATTAGGGGAACCCTTGTCATTTAAATACGGATTTGAAATCTTTTTTCCTACAAAGCCCATTTTGCTTTGTCCTATAGTACTTTTGATTAATATTCACAACCATCATTTAGCCTGGTTCATTCATTGCCTAGCCCAGAGCTTTGCTCATAGAAGATACTCAATAAACATCAGTTAAGTGAAGGAATGAATAGGTGAATAAACCTTCTCGAATCCCATTTCCAAAACTCAAGGTCCTGAAACTCTGATTTTGTGACTCCTTATTCATGATATTCAAGCTGGGTGTCAGGATGGAGGTTATTTAGACTAGAAATATCCTTGTATGCATTCATTCAACTAGAATTTATTGAGCCTAGAATGTGTTGTGTACTGTTCAAGGCTCTGGGATGCAACAGAGAACAAACGAAGCCTTCATGGATGAAAATTTGCCTTTAAGGAAATCATCAAATATAAGGAAACAAACAATTGACAAATAAGTGAAATATGTATTATGTTAGGAAGTGAGTACAAAGGAGAAAAGCGAATCTGTGATGGGAATGTGTTTGGGCAATTTTAGACAAGGGATCTCCTTTTAAAAGCAGGCCAGTTGAATTGTCCCCATTGGAAAGAGTCTGTGGACTAACGTAACAGTGACCACTCTGTGTAGAGCACTTCAGAGTTCACTCTCCCATGTCCCCTCACTTGTACCCTAAGAGGTCTCATAGTCCCTATTTTATTGATGATAACACCAAGGGTCAGAAACTGATTGAATAGCTTGGCCAACACCACATAGCCCCTGGGTGGTGGTGTCCGGAGCCGGCCCAGATCTCCTGTCCCCTCTGCCCGGTAATGTGAAGAGCGTGTCCGTCTGTGTCACTCTTGCCAACAGCAGCCCAGGGAAGCCTGTCATGGGGTGTCTGTGTTCTGTCCAGGACTGCTGTTCCATGGGGTTTGATGTTTACAGGTCCTGGTTTCTGTTCTCCCCAGGGGGAATAAAGGCATAGTGTGTGTCTATTATTAAATAAAGTCTGTGAAAAGTATTAAGCTACAACAAGAGAGAAAAACTGGGTGAAGTTGAAGAATCTCCTGACAACGTGGGGTGTAACCCCGCTTGTCCATCCTGTACTTAGAGACCTTGAATTCTGAGCCAACTCGGAGCCTCTCTCTCTGCCACGTTTGCCGACGTGCACATTTGTCATCTGGACCATCACTTGACTTGTGATTCATCAAACTAAAACCACTTCTTGGTAATGAGCATCTTTATCAGGATAGAATGCACCCCTGCTATACAGCAGTGAACTTTTTTTAGATTTCATTCTTAATTTAAGTTTTGAGAGCCAAAACTTCAGTAGACCCACAAAGATGATTTTTTTCCTACTTAAAATTATCCAGGTATAAAACCTTAAAGCAAATTTTCAAACACGAAGCTTTCATTTTCAATACACTCAGTCACATTTGACATAAAAGTCATAAGATTATGGCCTATTTTTTGCAAAATGAGTGGAATTGTTTTCTTCATCCCTTAAAAAATAAGCAAAAAAAAACCCAAAAGAAATAATAAACAAATATTGATGGAAAACCTGGCATAGTTTTAGGAAGGTGCTGACTCAAACCAGAGGAAAATGGAAATTTGGGAAACAGAGTGGTTTGAGTTCTAGTTCTACAACTCATTGAGTGACCTTGGGCAAGTTCCCTAGCCTCTGGGCCTGAGGTTCTCCTTCTGTGAAATGGGCATAACACTCTGACATATCATTGCAGGGATTAAATGAAATACAGACCATTACGTGTCTGACACATAGTCCATAGTCAAAGAACAACACTATTGTGGGGCTAGTGAGTGCCAACTACACGTCTCCTGGTCTTCCCTCTGGGACAACAAAGGTCTTCACTTGGACTACAGTTCCCCAGATCCACAGGAGGTGGGTGGGAAGGGCTGAACCCCAAGAGCAGATGTGGAGCCAAGGGAACAGTGAGGCCCAGGACTGGATGAAAGCAGGCTCTGGCAGGAGGGACAATGCAGAAGACCCCAGAGAGAAGGCAGAAATGGCAGAGCTGCCTGGGGTCCATGAAACAGCCCACAGGGATGGAGGGTGGGATGGAACCTTCTGACGGACCCCAGGGCCAAGCCCAATCAGGCAGCAATAAAGGGTGCTGGCCTCAATAAATAAGAAGAAGGCTTCTATCTTGTTGAGATTTGCATTTCTAATTTTCCTGCAGTCAGCAGCAGTCCAGATAATGCTCACTTTTCCAAGTCCAAGCCTTCAGTGGCAGTGAACTTCGGACACCATTGTGTTGGCTCTCTGAATACAAATTACAGTGTTGGGAACCCTCAGTGCCTGAGCTGCCCACCCAACTAAAGCTCTTTGTTGGCAGGGCCTGTTCCCTGCCTCAGACAGACAGAGGGACCTCAGGGTCAGGAAGCCAACCGCCCACCCAGGGCAGGGGTCCTCACCATGGCATGATCACAGGTAGGGCCCACCTCTTCAGGGACCCTTCCAGTGTTAGGACATCCGCCTACTCTGTCACAAGGAAGCCACCCCCTCGATTGGCAGCTCTGAGTCACACAAAGACCTCAGCGCAGTCTCTGTGAAGTCCGCCCTCCTGTGGGCACCCCCTCCCCCGTAGTGGTCCCAGTTCCTGCACCAGCCCTTGCACACCTGAACTCCCTGAGGACAACAGTCCAGGCAGCTGGCTCCCGTCTCCCCTCCACTGGAGCCATTCTTTTGGGGACCATCACCTTCCCCTTCAACCACGGAGGCGGCTCTGAATGCTTCATCTATGGCCCTCCTCTGGACATAGCTAATTTCGCAAGCGTTCATCTTCAAATGCGGCCGATGAAACTGAGCAGTCATTCCCATGGGTTCCAAACATATGGGTCCTGGGAACACCATTGTTGAGAACACTGATTTATTTTGCTACTAATATTGCACTAGTTTTGGGGGCCACCACACGACCCTTTAGACTCCTATTAAAAGCTTCCTGTCAATAAAATTCAGGATACCTTTTTTTTAATACTGCTTTTTTTTATCCTACATATATGTAGTTTATGGTAAAATCTACATTTCTCATTGTTAAATCCATAGTTGTCTATTTTCAGACTTTTTGAATTCTGATTTTCAGCTCTCTTTTTAAGTTTTTGTCATTTTTTAAAACTTTTTATTGAATTTATTGGAGCGACACAGGTTAGAAAATTTATGTAGGTTTCAGGTGTTCAATTCTTTACTTCATTTTCTTAATTTGGTAAGAATTCATCATAGTTCAGCAAAGGAATTAATAAGAATAGTTACTATACATAACCAAGTACAGAGGCCCATGAAGCTCTTATTAGACTAGAGCTATTATTATTGTTCATAGTACTGGATGCCATTTATTATTAGTATTATTAATCAATAATATTAACTGATCATACTGTTGATAATGTTATTACTGTCAATATTCATCACAGGCATACCAGATATCTTTTTGCTCAATGTCTACTCCATTATTTCACTAACTGACCATCTTTGTATACGGTGGTTTTACTAGTTATGAACCTCCCCCTGGTAAGGACACATGCCCTTCGATCTTTTGTCACAGATGTAGAATTCCAGAGTAGATGAGAAACTCTGACATGTTTCACTGACACTGAAGTGTGCCCTGCCTACTAGCCTGGCAAAAACGACAGGAGGCCTGTGCTCCCTGCGGCTCCCAGCACCCTTTCAGCAGAGATGTCAGCAGAGGCGTCCCGCCTGGTGCCACCCCTCCCCACCAGCGCAGCAGGGCCACCGCTGAGTTCCTTGAGAGTCCTTTCACCTTGACCGTGGCTGTCTTCTTTCCAGGAGGCAGAGGTGCCCCAGGGAGGTGGAGACGAATGGGACTACAGGTGGTCAGGCCTCATGTCACCTTCCAGCCGTCCTCACCCACTCGTGACCACTGTCCTTCAGAGGCTCTGCCCTCTCTCCCTGCAGCCTGGCTTCCTCGGCCTCTGCCTTCCAGTCACAGTCCATTTTCGTCTTAACACACTCTGCCCTCATTTACTTACTTCTGTATTGTCTGATTTCCCCGCTGGAATGTCAGCCTCGTGAGTGCAAGGACAGGGACTTTTTTTTTGGGGGGGGTCTATTTTGTCCACTAATTGTATCCTTGTAAATAATGCCTGAACCACTTTAGGATCTTAACAAATATTTATTAGATAAAAAAATGGGGATTGTGTACTTTACCCCTCTTTAAGTGTCTCCTGACTTTCTGTAACGATTTTAGCATCCCTCCAGCACCAAGCACCCCAATGGCAGACAAGAGTGAAGACATGCACCAGAACCCTGGCCAGGTGACTCAATTGTTGGAGCGTTGTCCCGTACACCAAAAGGTTGTAGGTTCGATCCCCAGTCAGGGCTCATATGGAAGGCAACCGATCAATGTTTCACATTGATGTTTCTCCCTCTCTCTCTGCCTCTCTCAAATCAATTATATATCCTCGGGTGAGGAAAAACACACACACAAACAAACATGTACCAGAGGCTGGGGGATAGCGGCCTAATGAAAGGAGGATGCTTGTGGTTCATGTGCCATACAAGTCATCCACGAAAGTGTCCAATTCAGTGGTTTCTTTCGTATAATCAGAGAGTAATGCAACTGTCACCACAGGCAATTTTAGGACATTTTCATCATCTCTAAGAAGAAACCCTGCAATTGCTCCAACCCCTCGACCACTGGCCATCACTGACTTACTTTCTCTATAGATATATTTGTCTATTTTGGACATTTCATACAAATGGAGTTGTACATATGTTGTTTTTTTCTAACAGGCTTCTTTCATTTAGCATAAGGTGTTCAGGGTTTATCCATGTGGAAGCATGTGTCATTGCTTAATTCCTTTTGGTGGCTGAGTCATACTCCGTTGCACAGCTGTGCTGCGTGTGTTTACCCTTTCACCAGTCTATGGGCATTGAAGCTGTCTCTATTTTTGCCTGTTATAGCTGATGCTGCTATGAACGTCACGTACAAGTTCTTGTGTGATGCATGTTTTCATTTCTCTTAGGTGTATACCTAGGAGTGGGCCATGTGGTCACTCTGTGTTTAACATTCTGAGGAACTGCCAGGCTGTTTTTCAAAGTAGCTGTACCATTTTATATTTCCACGAGCAGTATATTGTACGAGGGTCCAATTTACCCCTTCTTACCAACACCTCTTATTGTGAGGTACTTCTTTTCCGTCTCATTGTTTTCTTACATTCCTTAAAAATTATGCTTCTTTTAAATTATACAAAAATTTTCCTGGGCCAGTGTGGCTCAGTTGGTTGGAGCATCATCCCATAAACCAACAGGCTGTGGGTTCAATCCCTGGTCAAAGCACTTACCGAGGTTGCATGTTCTGTCCCCAGTTGGGGCACGTGTTAAAGGCAACTGATTGATGTTTCTCTCTCGCATCATTGTTTCTCTCTCTCTCTCTCCCTCTCTCCCTTCCTTTCTCTTTAAAAGCAATGAAAAAATGTTCTCAGGTGAGGATAAAAAAATAATTATATGAAAATTTTACTTATTGAAATTAAATTATTTACCATTAGGGGGCAAAGGAAAAGCAAAATGGGAAGCATTTTTACTGTGCCTATCCATTTTGAAAAACTGAGCTGCACTGAAGAAAGCTAGAACTGTCACTTTCCGCATCCTGAGAGTTTCTTTTCTCTGTTCTGGTGTCTCAGCATTTTAAGAACCTGGGTGTCCATAAATATGTGGGTAGCAAGACCAATGTTTCTCCCTCTGCTTTACATGCTGTGCCAGAGACTCTGAGATGGTACTGAACTGTGGAGTGTTTTTAGACTTCTGCAGATGGAAATGTCAAAAAGATGCATCTTCTGGTTTATGGTGAACACAAAGGGCCTCTCTAGTCCACTAGTCAATCTCTTTTAAATTCTTGGGTGTCTAACACTTGATACATGCAGTAGGATGACTGAGGGTGTCTTTCTTTGTTTCTCCCCACCAGTACGAGGGTTTTCATGACATGAACTGAACTAGGAGTTATACAGACTTGCTGTTCACCATCAACTACCTGCATTCACTTGTTTAAGTTTCTCTTTGTGGATGTGATCTTCCCACGTGCAGGAGGAAACATTCATAGCTTTGCTTCATGCTGGTTAACTGTGAAAAAACCTTGGAGCCACTCTTCCTCATTATTAAATTTATTTATTTAGATTTTTAAATGTTGTAGTCTGGGTTTTTGTTTATTTGCTTTCCATGAATAAAACTAACAATTCATTTCTGAATTTTAAAACTCCAGCCAGCAACTTATCCTGTTGAGGGAAAAGGATATGCTCAGAATGCTTTTTTTTTTTTTTAAGTCAAATTTTAGAGGCACTTGTTATTTTCTTACCTATTTCCTTTAAAAGATAAATTTTCCAATCACTAGATTTTTGTCAGGGAACTCCCAGGGGCTTACAAAGTACCGTGTTCTTGGTGAATGCAGCCGTGGCTGCTAGTCTGCGCATGGGTTGGAGGGTGCAGTGCCGCTGGTGTCTGTCACCGAGGGCTGCCCAACTGTGCACGTGACAATTTATTAGTTCCAGTTGGTATTGTACTCAATAAAGTATTCACAGATTTTGTTTAAAAAGTGATCAGCCCTTTGCAAATCAAAATATATGCAATTTTATCAGCACAAATAGAGCAAAAGAGAGGAAACTGGATAAATGTATAGCTCTGCTTTCTGCACAGCCTGTGTATGGGTTAACCACTGCTGTGTAACAAATCATCACGAAGTTCAGTGGCTTGAAGGCACCAGCATTTGTTCAGGTCATGATTGTGTTTGTCAGCAACTTAGGCCTGCCCCGGCAGAGCAGTTCTTCTGGCCTCCCTCATGCATCTGTGGCCAGCTGGAAGTTGAGCAGGAAATTTTGCTGATCTTTCTGGGCTCTGTCACCTCTTTGGGGCCTCACCTGGGACAATAAATAAACTGACTCAGCTTTGATCCGTTTGGTCTTGTGTCTTCCAGCAGGCTAGCCCCGGCTTCCTTCTATGACAGCTACGTAGATACAGCAGAAGTATGAGGGAGCTTTTAGGGATAACTTTTATTTAATTTATCAATTTATTTATTTTTAGGTGAGCTTATTGGGGTGACATTGGTTCACAAAACCATTCAGGTGCAAGTGTGTAGCTCAGCAAAACACCACCTACACACTGCATCATGTGCCCATCAACCAAAGCAAACTTTCTCTCCATCCCTGTTTATCCCCCTTTTGCCCCAATTTTAAATATTGTCACTTTTTCTGCATTTTATTGGCAAGGCAAGTCAGAAGCCAGATCCAGATTCAGGAGGAAGGATAATAGACTTCACCTCTAGCTATCACTTCATACTCATACGGCCAGGATCCTGGATATCGGGAGAAGGAAAGGACGGTGGCCATCTTTGCAAAGACCACACAACCTATTTCATGGCTTTTGAAGAATGTGTCAGGGACATACTCAAATGTTAATGTTGTTGCGCCCTTTGACCGTACAGCTCTTTTTATATGCAGCCTGAGTTCATTTTTTGTACCTTGAAGAGACCGACCATTTCTATACCAAAGGATTTTGTTAAACTTCTCTTTTGATGTGAGTTCCGTCCTTCTGATGATTCTGGATCTTATCTTAAACAATGTGCCATGCAACTTTATGTGTGCTCACACTTCATGGCCTTGAGCCAAGACTTCCGCCTTTTCAGCTGAGAAATAGTGATAATCAGGTGGCTTTTCTTCAGAATGTGTAGAATGGCCTTTGCCACCTCACTGCGATAGTGGTGGGTTTATGCAGTTTTTGTTTGTTTTCTTACACAAGAGAAACCATGACTTAAGAATATTTGGACATCTGTGATAATTAACCCGTCTTTTAAATAAGCACCCAAGAACATCTGACACCTTTTGGATAAACAATTACTCTTTATTATGAATTCACTACTTGTAACTCAGTGGTAGCTGTCTTATATTTTCATGCTGGTTTCAACTGTTGTTACAAAATTAAAATTACTATATTTTCAAAGGTAAAGGATGACATTGGATGTGGGGAAATGGGAACTTTCATAGATTGCTAATGGGAATAGAAATCAGTTTAATCACTTTGAACAGCAAATTGGCATCTACAAAAAAACTCAATTTTCAAGTGTTTATCCTAGAATACTTGGAGATTCTCATACGTATACTAAGGAAACATATACTAAGATAATCTTTGCATTCTTTCATTCACGTACTCCTTCATTCATCAAATACTTATTGAACACATAGTATGTCTCAAATACTCTTTCAAGTATTACTATATAGCAAGGGAAAAAAACAAACATCCTACCTTCTAGGAGGTTACTTTCTAGAGGAAGATGACAGAAAATAAGCAAGATAAACAAGGAAAATATATGGCAGGTAAATTGATAATTAGGGCTATAAACAAAAATAAAACAGAGAAAGAGAATGAGAAAAGGTTAAACACATTAGTAGGATGGACAAGGGACAGCCTCATTGAGAAAGTGACAATTAGGGTTGCTAGATTTAACACATAAAAAATAGGACACCCACCTTAATTTTAATTTCAGGTAATCAGTGACTTTAAGTATAAGCATGTTCCATACAGTATTTGGGATGCTCTTATACTACTCATTGTTTCTCTGAAATTCAAATTTAACTGGACATCCCATATTTTACCTAGCAGTCCTAGTGACAATTGAGTAAAGCCCTGAAGGAATCAAGGAGCGAATTAAGTGGGTGTTATGAGAATATTGTTGAATAAATGAGTAACTGGGAGGCGAGCCTGCCAGGCAGAGGAAACCGTAGAGCAAAGGCCCTGGCTGATTGTAATTGTGAAGACTTAGAAGTGACTTGTTTTTCAGTGCGAGGACAGATAAATGAGACAAGTCGAACAGAGAAAGACAAATAATGGGTGATATCACTTATATGTGGAATCTAAATAAGCTAACCTCATAAAAACAGACTAGCATGGTGTGAGGTGGGAGACCTGGGGAGACACTGTGCAGGGCACAGACTGCAGCTGGTAGACACTTACGTGATGTGATGCACGAACAGTGGGTATAGTGACGAGGCAGCATTATAAACTTTAAAGTTGCCAAAAGACCAGATCCTCGCTGCTCTCACCACGAAAAAGAAATAACAATTATGTGACTTGATAGAGGTGTTAGGGTGATAATCATATTGTGAAATATAAATGTACTCAATCAACACATTATATACCTGAAACTTACACATGATAGACTTACATGTCAATTACATCTGAAAGAAAAGAAAAGCAGTCTAAAGCAAACCAGGCAAAATGTTCAATCTAGATGGTAGTTATTCAGTAGTCTAATATATTTTCTGTACTTTTCTGAATGCTTATCCTGTTCCATTGTTTAAAATACTTTCTTAAAGGAGGACATCAAAATTTTAAAAGAAATTATATATATTTGTATTAGGAGGAACTCACCACCTCCAGCTTAGGAGTGCACTAAAATTTGGTCTAGCAACAACAGATACTGGTGCAGATACTGGTGAGCCGTGCTCATGGCTGAGCGTGAGAGGCCACCTGTTCTAATTCTGAATGACCCCATAATTCACTGGGAGCCCTTGGGCAGGCCAGGTACCCCTCAGTGTCCATTTCCTCATCTGTCCAGAGGAGGTGCTCACACAAGCCTTCACCCCTCAGCATGCCAGGCGGATGGCGAATAGGACCACAGCCATGCAGGGCTGTCCGTGTCCTAATCTGCTTCGTCCTAATTTGTTCTGTCTAATCCAGAGCACCTCCTGGATTTCCCACTGAACCAGAGATTGGACAAACTTATAAAAGTCAGGTTCGTTTTCCATGTCCCTCTACAGACTTTTTTTCCTATAGAAAAACGGGAGTTAATTTAGACTCCTAATACATGGAGTGAAACTTTGGGGCTCTGACTCAGCTTTGTTGGTGCTGTTGCTGACTTGCTGAGTGACCTAGGGCTACAAGCATCTGACCTGAAGTTTACATGTGGGTGGTAGACATGCTGCACCACATATGTGACAGCGAGATGGAGTGACCCTTTAGACCGTACATGCTGGGACTGGTTGTCATTCCTAGGGGGCATGCTTTTAAGGCAAACAATATTCCCCAGTGGCTACTTAAATGGACTTGAACCACTCTGAAGGTAATTACAGATGAGCAGGGTGAACACTCTACAAGGAGAGGGTGAACTCAGAGGAAAGGGCTGGAATTCAGGACATGATTATTCAGGATGAGGATATTTCTTATTGCTCATTTACAGTACTTAACTCATCTGGGTCTCATTAAAACTCACCGCATGTAGGTATAGGGCTCAAACCAAGAATTGACATCTGACGTAGTGGCAGGAGGGTATCGTTTATAGACCAAGCTGCCAGATTTTATGTCGTTAGTTGATGCAGATAACGCAGATAAGGATATTAATAGCATATGTTTTACTAAACACACACTCTGTGCCCAAAACTCTGTATATGTTATGCAGTGCAGTCCTCATGGCACCCTTATGAGTAGGAAGTGAGCCTGAGAGGGATTAGAACTCGTTAGCCGATGGCTCCACAACCAGTAAGTTGCTACCTTGTGGTTCAAACCCAGGCATAACTCCTAACCATTAATATCACTTTCCTGGTGTCTTTGGGCAAGAAAACGAATCATAACCCCAGTTTCAGCATGCTGTGTAGATGGATAAGGAAGGTCATATTAACTCTTTCAATGCCCTTCAGGGATGAGGACGAGAATCAGGGATGTGACTTTGCTAACTACGAGTACTATGGGGAAAATAAAGAAAAAGAAATCCTCAAATAACTGTTGTAGAAGTACAGCCAAGGATTATGCCAGGCAGACAAAGGGGGACAGCAGTGACTCAGCGATGCCCGGTCACTGGACCTGGCCTTGCTGAAGAACACCTCCGTGTGTCTGCCGAGCTCAGCTTGGGCGGGAATGATTTTGATGACCAGGGTGGCTGGGAGCAGCAATCAGCAAAAAATGTCCCCTAGATGAGTTGTACCCTTGGTCCCTTGAGCCTCACCTCCACCAGAAACCAGTCCTGAGATTCTTCTTGCTGTGAGCCCCTGAATGACTGGTTTCTGCTTTTGCTCAAAATTAAGCCTCAGAGGAAGAACATACTTTGGGAACCTTGAACACCAACTCAGATTCAGATCTATCTCTTTCTGGGTTTGGACTTTTGGCAAGATAATTAATGTTTCTGGGCCTCAATTTCTGTATCTATAGAATGGAAATTAATACAGTCATGCTTTGCTTATTGAGGGGGATACATTCTAATAAGTGCATCCTGGGGTGATTTTATCATTATGTAAATATCACTGAGTGCACTTACACAAACTTAGATGGAGTAGTCTACTACAAACCTGGGCTCCGATACACCACCGTCATCGAGTGAAATGTTGTCACGCAGCACATGGCTGTCATCCCTACCGTGGGATGCTGCTGCAAGGATCACAGATAATGCACCTGAAATGCCTGGCACCACTCAGTAAGTAGTAGTTGCTATCATCATCATCATCATCATCTTCTGATAGCAATTCAGGCTATAACCATTCCGAAGGGCAAATTTCCTTTGTAAAGAGTACAGGAGGCTCTCCTCGAAGATTCTGAAGATAGTTTCCTTCTGTCCTCAGCATATCCCCCCTTCTACCGCAAACACACGACCAAAATGGTGCTGAGGCTCAACTTCAGACCATAGTGTTGAGTCGCCTTGTTTAGAAGTTCTGAGAGAGTAAAAAAGGAGGTGAGACAGGAAGAGACCTGGGAAGACCATGCCAAGACCACATGAGAGAAGTTTAAAGAATTAATAACAAAGGAAGCACCTTCGGGTTCCCAAAGCAAACATAATTTAGAGATCACTGAGTAGGGACTGAGAGGAGAGATGAAAGGGCATCCATCTCGAGATCGAAATCACACCTGCTGGACTGCTGAGTGCTTTTGTTGGACCTCCGTGAGCGCTCTTAGGAATCTTCAGCACATATTGTAGCGATTCCCCAAACCGGGCTTTGATGTGTGCACGGCAGCGAGGCCGCTGACTCCCGTTCATTTAGGAGAGGCAGGGCCCGCTTACAGGCTCAGACTGACTGTAATTTAGACTGCCTTTATTAAGACAATTATATGAAATTGCATATAAACACGGGTCAGATGCTGCTCTCCTCCATCACAGATTCTTCTCCTGTTTTTTTTTATTAGCTGGATGGATTTAATTATAAAACTCAATTGGGTAATTATCATAATGTTTGGTCCCAAAAAAGTGGTAAAGCAAAATTAAATACACTGTGTACAGATTCACAAATTTTGAGGGTTTTGGAATAAAATAAAATCCCTCAAATAAAAATAAGCAAAGCGTTACCCTGATTTTTGCCCATGAGAAACCCCCAATGGAGTAAGGAATACAGACATGTGCAGAAATGGTTATAATAAAGTGCTCCATGTACAGATATGCAGGGGCTATTTCAGAGTGCTAGAGAGGGGACCTCTGGGAAGGTTGCCAGGAGGATGAATATGGAGAGTGAGGGTAGTTGGCCAGGTGAAGGGGGGGTGGGTACAGAGGGAGGCCTTCTGCCCAGAAGTAGAGTATGAGCAGAAGCAACAAGCAACAGGGACTTGCATGAGTTTCTCATTGGCTGGGGGGTGACATACCAGTGGGGCAGAGCGAGTGGTGAGGCTGGATGGGCAGGAGGGCCCTGTTTATAACCAGGCAGAGAGCAGAAGGAGGCCAGGGACCATGCTGAGTCTATTCCCTGTCATGTCCCTGCCCGACCCAGTGCCTACTGATGAACACCTGCCAAGGACCTTTGACTGTGCCCCAGGTGCAACAGGAGAATTTTTTCAGAATGGTGCAACTTGGTTATATTCATTTTTGAGATGGAGGTCATCAGTTAGGAAGGGTTTCCATCAGAATTAAATTCTTAGTACCACAATTCTATGCGTGAGGATGTTTGTTCATTCATTTTATTTATTCTTTTAATGAATATTTATTGAATGTTCAGTATGTGCCAGGGACGGATCTAGATTCCGAAGAGTCAGCAGTAAACAAAACAGATATAAATCCCTGCTCTCTGGGGAGGGACTAATAATAAACAAACACATAAGTGAAATACAGTTATATAGTCTGGTATTAGATGATGAGGAAAACAGAGAAATAAAACAGGGAAGGGTTAGGGAGAGGGCAGAAGCAGAAGGGCAAGCAGGGGAAGTTGCTGTTTTTTAAGAAAGAATGATCATAGGTCACGGTAATTTGGGGCATTTAAAAATTTGAGTGACAGCTCTGAAAGAGAAATAAAACGTAGCTTCATTCCTCTCTACTGACAAAATAAAAGAATAAAAGAAAGATGGTCAGAAAAGATCTCACTAGTGAAGTAAGACTGGATCAGAGACCTGAAAAAGGGCAGGCTTGATTCCTGCCGAAACCTGGGGAAGGGCAAAGGCGCTGGGGCCCGAGCAAGCCTGAGCTGCTGGGAGGATGGCAGGGAGGGTAGGGTGCCTGGAGCCAAGTGAAGGCCTGAGTGGGAACAGTGGTGCTAATCACCCAGCAGCAGCAACATCACCGACACCCAACTTGTTAGAAATGAAAATCCTTACACTCCTAACCCAGAGCGATGTATGGATCAGAAACTTGGGGGGGCATGAGAGAGTGAGCCCCAGAATCTGGTTGGATAGCCTGCCAGGCACTGGCTTATACCTGAGAACCCTGTCTTAGAGCTACGTCCCAAGACCTCCTTTCTCCCTAGAGAATCTCTTCTAGATGGTCTCATCAGTTTCTGTGGGTTCAGATGCCCTCTGTGTGTAGTGTTGCGGGGGTGGGGAGAAGGTTTCCTCTACCCTTCCGGGTTCTTTGGGCAGGTCTAAGAATTACACGACCATGAGACGGCGAAATAGGAGAATATCAAATTTAACTACATATAGGTGTAAGGAGGTCCCATAGAAACGGGGACCTAAAGAAAATGACCAAAGCAAGTAACTTTTAAACTTTTTATGCAAAGAAACAATAAATCTGTGAGTGTTTAACAGGGTAAAGAAACTTAGGTTTGGGTGCTTAAGGAATTAGTAAGGAATCTAGACTTTGGGCTTGGGATAGCAAATTAGTAGAAGGTAACAAGGTTTGCTGTTCAGGCTTCTCTGCCCCGAATTCTTTCTCTCTGGTGATAAGGATGCACCTCTTTCCTCCTGGTACAGACAGGGTACCTTTCACAGGGAAGATTTATTTCCTGCTCTCAGAGGGACAGAGGAGGGTCAGAGTGCTTTGTGCACCAGCTGCTTTTGTAAGTAACTTTAATTCAAAATAATCCATATGACACTTTGGCATATTTGGGAGTGGACTGCCACTGGACATATCCCAAATTTAAAATCCACCCCCCATCCCACTCCAGGTATCTCTTTGTGAGTCCTAGGCTTGTGCATCCAGTCCCCATCTCAACAAACAGCCTAGCCAGCTTCCCATTTGGTGAAGTCAGAACCCTAGAAATGTGCTACGCTGAGCTCACCTTGTTTAGAATGTGGATTGTAATGAATTCTGTGCCATTATAATTTGGGGGTAGGTGTGACTTGTACTTGGTGGCAGGAAAAATCATCACATCACATCACTCCGTGACAGCTTCCAGCCCCATCTCACCTGGAAGAGACTGACGCGTTTTCCCCCTCTGGCACTGAGCTGTGCCTGTTAAATCCTGGGGCTGTTCCTCCCATGCTGACTCATCACTTTCATGCATTCCTGCTGCTTCCCTGAGAGATTGATTGATTGATGTCACCTGCACATAAAACTTTACACTCTTGGAAGGTACAACTGGAAAAAGGAATATTTGCTGAAAATTTTTTCATTCAATTTCACAAATATTTCTGTCATAGCTCCTTTTCAGAATGAGGCAATGGGCCAAGAAATAAATAGTATTGAGTTCCAGCTGAAGGCAGTGTGCTAGACCCTGGAAGGGATGTGATGCCTCCAAATCCTGGACGATTGGGAGATAAGAGGGGTGAGGATTAGCAATGCAAACTCTGAAATCGGACTGCCCGAGTGTGATGACTGGCTGTTGCCTGCCTACCATCCGTAGGGTCTGAGGTGGGTTATAAAACCTCTCCCTGTGCTTCCTCCCTGCAAAACAGGGTTAATAATAGCACCAGCCTCACAGGGCTGTCGAGAAGATTAACCAAGTAACTGTGTGTAAAGCACATAACCAGGGTCTGGCATTTGGTAAGTGCCAACTGAGTGTCAACTAGTTATTACTATGCATTTCTGAGTGAATATACAGAAAAGGTTTGGTGATAGAGCTCACCTGCGTACTCGAGTGTACCTGCACTGTACACCGATTTTATGCCATGGTACTCACCGTAATAAAGCTGCTCCCAGGGACTCCAAATTACATGAATTAGCTTGTGATGCTTTGATTGATCCTTCTCTGTGTTTCAGAAAGACGTGCCCTGGGTTTTGTGGCCGCAAGTTGAGGGGGCCTAAACCATGATTCCCAACCTGGAAAGAATAATAAGCAATAATCTAATGTAATGAGAGCATAACAAGATTATAAAACACAGCTATTAAAAATGACACTGCTATTACTGAAAATAACGAAATAAAACACAGCTCTTGAACGAGTTATTTGCGTACCCCGGGGCCCATGGTTTGAGGTGCTTACTCAAGGCCAGGAGAGGAGCTGGCATGCTTTCTTTTTGACTGAAGTCATTCATCATTGGCCTCTGACTGACCTGGGAGTGTGGAGAAAAAGGGTTGGGTGTGAAAACAGGACAGGGCTCACTTCAAACCCGTCAGGCAGTGTAACCTTCCCCAGAGTGGTCTGTCTCCTTAGAACTGGTTGCAGTATGGAAGGAAAAGAGACCAGTGTTATTCTCTAGAAAGATAGGGTACTGGTTGGAAACCTTTGTTCGTGTGGTGCAGGTGAGGAACTAGGGTAACAGTATCGCTTCCTGTCACCTCCCAGGTGCCATCCAACTCTAATGGTGCTTCCTGCAGTCTACAATTAATAGTTGTATATAAAGTACATTTGTGGCCATTCTCACCGTAAGTGCCTGTATACTTCATTTGTGTGCCACGTTGTGGTCCAGGCATGCAAGGTCGTGCTCAGGGTCTCAAAAGGATGACTCTGGGTTGACAGAGCTGTCTCAGCACGTTGCTTACCTTTTTAAATCCCAGGCTCTGCCCCTGTAGAAAGGGATAAGAATAGTCTCCACCTCACTGGGTATCTTGTGCTGATCCAATGAACCAATGTTTGGAAAGCTCTTAGTCCTGTGCCTGGTACAGAGGGTGCACTCAAATAATAGGTGGCTACCAGTTGTCATCAGCTGTATGGAAACAGTCCGTGTTGAATCCAGTCTTCATAAGGCTGAAGAGAGACATTATTATCAGACGCATTTTAAAGGGGAAGTGGTGGGCACCAGAAAGTCGAGACTCCAGGTCACACTGGGCCTTCAGAGTAGGGGTCCCAGGCTGTCTGATGTCACTGGCTCCTAAGAGGGGATTATGCAGCTCAGACTGAGATCCACCCCCACTCTGGCACCTGTCCTCTGTCCTTAGCCAGGCAGATCAGCAAAGGCACAGCAGAGAGTTGTTTTCTTTTCTCCCACAAAAGTGACACTGGTGAAGATTCTAGCTGAGGAATCTCCTCTGTAATTGCCCTACATCTTGCCCAGAGCTTGTCAGGAAAGCTAGGACTCCAGAGCTCAGAGTTAAAGACCTGGTACTTCGTATTTAGTATAGAGGGCATAATTTCTGCTATGCAACTTTGAGCATGAATAACATTGCATTAATTTATCGTATCTTGCATATATAATGTGTACCGATGTTTTGGGCCTAAACCTTCAGGGGAAAAAAATCTTTCATTTTAATTTTTAATTCAATTATTTATTTATTTATATTTAGAAACAAAACTGATTATCATATTCCAGGGTGGTATTTTGCATACAGATATCATTATTGCTTTCCAGAGTTACATTTTTAATGCTTAAGCATAAATAAAAGAATTAAAAGCATTTATATAGATATGGAATTAGTAATACCCACGTATAATGTGCATCCTTATTTTTCCCTCAAAAAATCTGGCCAAAGAAGTGCACATTATCACGGCAAAATACAGTACTTCTCTAACCCCAGTTAAATCTAATTATACCTTCACTCACCAAGAGGCAAGAATTCACTTTTTCCTCTCCTTCAGTTCACCTTGTATCTCAAGACAGGAAAAGGGTCTCTTATCATCAACCCAGACTAGTTGCCACTGAGATGTTCAGCATCCAAGAACTTGAGGTCCATTTTAAAGCCAAAGACCCCATTCCCACTGGCCCTACCCCAAGACCCTAAAGCCTAAGACACACCTCTTAAAATTTAGAGCCCCCAACCAGTGTCCATGGGTGCCCTCCTGAAGCATGTAGACAGATGCCGTCCCTTTCCTACTTCCAGGGGCGCTACAGCCTTCCCTCCCCTTTTACTCCCAGGCGTCCAAGCATCAGAGCGCCTCTCCTCTCCCTGGGAGTCCAACCCTTTTCCAAATGGAGCTCCCTAACTCTGTGTGAGAGAGGCAAGGGGAGCCCCTGATGCTCAGGTCTCAGATCCTACGTGCCCCTCTGCAAGGGCACAGGGAAAGTATTTCTCTCTCTTTCTGAAATGGGCACAGGGAAAGTATTTCTCTCTCTTTCTGAAATGTCTACAGCAGTGAAAGCAAGACACAAGGCAAATGTCCAGAAACCAGCCTGCTGGTGTTTCCTTTTCCAGTTACACTCCTCAAAAAGTATCAAAGTGGAACTGAAAATGGAAACACTATCTTCTTTCATCCCAGCTGCCTGTTGGGGTGGGCAGGTGAAAGGACACTGTGCAAAGGTCCTTTGATTCTTTTGTCCTTCGCTGGGAACTGCCTGCATTCTCCAAGGTGGCCCTGGCTGCTCTTCGGAAAGTAGACCGTTAGAAAATTCTGACTCACAGTTTGTCACCCATCAACTCCAAGGATCACACTGGTGATGTAGAGAATACATTTTTCTCCTTATTTTCATTAACTTACAGATAAATTTTGAATTTTATCTCATTCATCAAATTTTATCATGACCTTTTTCTCTTAGAACTTAAGTTCTACAAATAAGGTTTGACCTTCCTAATTTTTTTTAATCCTCACCCAAGGACATTTTTTTCATTGCTTTAGAGAGAGAGGAAGGGAGAGAAAGAAACATTGATTAGTTGCCTCTTGCACGTGCCCAGTCCGGGTATCAAACCTAGGTGTGTGCCCAGACTGGGAATTAAACCTGCAACCTTTCAGTTTATGGGATGACACTCCAACCGACTGAGCCACAATGACCAGAGCTGTCTTCCCTAAATTTCCATTCATTCTCTGTCTGAGCGCCAAACACAAAAAGGCTTAGGGGGTAAAAAGATCCTGTGCTATGTACTAGCCCAGGTCTTGTAGGGAAACAGTGAGAATAAAACACACAAAGGCCCTCACAGGGCTTATGCGTGTACTGCCAGGCCCTGTTCTAAGTGCTTCACATATATTGATTCATTTCACCTCATGTCAAACCTGTTCAGTGAGCAGTATTCTTATCCCCATTTCATAGATGAGAAAAGTGAGGCACAGAGAAACTTGCCCAAGGTTGCACAGCTAGCAAGTGGCTGAGGCAGGATTCAAGCCCAGGCTGTCCGAAATCTGTCTGTGCCCTTATCAACGAGTATCGTGAATACCCTTTGTGACTAAGTGTTTAGAAACAAATAAATAGGATAATGATACAGAGGACCTGGGCTAGGCCTTCTTCCTTGTGTTGATCAGGGAGGGTTATCTAGGAGGCAGCCTTTGAGGCCAAACCTGAAAGATGACAAGGAGCCAGCAGCTGTACAGAAAGTGGGGTTGTGAGGGTGGACGAGCATTCAGGCCAGGAAGAGCAAGAAGAGCAAAGAGAAGCAAACAGATGCTCAAGGGGAGAGTTGTGGCCTGAGTGTCGGGCATAGAGGGACAGGGAGATTAACACGTGACGATGGTGGACAGGAGGCTTCCAGAGAAGGAGAAGCTGTTGGTGCTTAGGTTGTGCAGTGACACGATCTGAGCTGTTCCTAAAGTTACTGGTTCCTGGGCAACAAGGAGATGAGTGTGAACCTGGAATACAGGGACCTGGAAGAGGGGTGCAGAGGTGGGGGCCCCGGTAGGGGCAGGTGGCAGAAGATAAGGCTGGATGGATACGGAGGGCTTGGTGCGCAGGCCATTCTAGCCATCTGAAGAAGTGTGGACTTTATTTCTAAGAGCCAGGGAAGCCCTGGAGAGGGTTAAGCAAAACAGTTCTATGATCAGATCTGAGTTTTAGGAGAGTTACTGACGCTGGCGAGGAGAATGCGTTTCAGGGATAAGACTGGATAGACCCCAGTCGGGAGGCTACTGGAGACACCCTGAGGCAAGGTGATGAGTACCCAGCAAGGCTGGGGCAGGGTTACTTGTCTCCAAAGATTAACCAGAACCAGGCACTGGTGGAACAAGTCAGACAAGGGGCAGCATTTAAGGAACTTTTCAGAGCTTTTTAATAGGAATGCTTGGGGATGACCTGAATGTGAGGAACGAGTGAATGGAAGGTGATAAAAGACCCCTTTATCCCAGTTTCTGGCTTATGGGGGTTGGACAGGTGCTATGTAGTGAGATAGAGAACCTGGATTCTGGTCTGACAGGTTCAGGTTAGGACATACTGAAAATTCCAGTGGCCCTGGTGGTAAAGCAGCAGGTGGATGGGATCCTAAGGATGGGGACTAATTATCTGAAGGAAAATAGTAGATTTGAACATTTCCTCAATTACTCCCTACTAAGTGTAGCAGTTACAACAAATCAGCGCTGGAAACAGTCCACACCCAAAGAAATAACACTCCCCTGAGGGTCTCAGGGCAGGAGGAGACGGATTTCAGTTGCATTTCAAAAGAACTGGGCTTTGCAATAGGACAGCTCCCAAGGGCTCCAGAAGTACTGATACATCCCGTGCAGAGCAGCTTCCCCTGACTCAGCTCCGAGTCTCGGCAAGTCACCAGCACGACCGAGGCAGCTCGGAAATGGGTGGTCCGAACGCACGTGTTCAACTTTTCCCCCAACGCTAACCATATTCAGAGTTTCCCTTTATTGACTGTGAGACATCTTGAACTCTCCAAATTTTTCTTCAGAGATATTTAGAGAAGAACACAATGGGTGTGTTCTGCAAAGACCGTTTGGAAGATAGGATTGCGAGATTTCTTTCCATTACAAAGTTTGCAAGTTTTCACTCTTGCCAGTGCCCTGGAAATACTGGCCCTAGGTCCACCAGGGTCTCCTTCGACTGTGGTGAGGGGAGGACCAGTCTCTCCCTTGAATAACGGGTGGTTGATGGATGGATGGATGCTGGAGAATTCAGTGATGAGTGAGTTCTGGAGAAGGATTTTACCCCCAGACAAGCGAGCTTTGCCACGCCAGCTAAGCGGTGCCCCCTGTCTGCTTTGCTCTTTATTTTATCAGCTCTGTTTTGACAATTCATGAAAAAAAAATGTGTCTAGGGCAAATTGAGCTCCTGAAGCAATAAACATTGAGACATGCCATGTGAACTGAGTTATTGTTCTTGGTGGGATATTCTCCGAATTTGTTTCTTTTTTTTTTTTTTGGAAGGAGCACTTGTCAGGTTTTCCTCCCCCCACCGGGTCTCTGGAAATGGACGTCTCCTTTTCCCAGTAATTGTTGCGAATCCCTGACAATAGCCCCGTGGCTGGGTTATCTCGCAGGAACTTCCATTCCCAAAGAGTTGAGGGGAGATTAAAATTCAAATTCTAGAAAATTGGACCAGCTGGAGGGAGCTACACCTTCAGCCAAGGCCAGCCAAGTCGCCTCCTTCTCCGGCCCACAGGGTAGGTTTCTGTGTGCGTCTGCGGCGGGGCGAAGGCGGACCATCCGCTCGGATTCCCTTCTCTTCCTCCCGCACGGCCTCCGCAAGTCCGCAGCCTCCTTCAGGATCTAACTTTGTCCCGACTGCGTGTGCGTGGCCAGCTCGGAGCCACTGAGGGTCCCGGCTTTACGGGCCGCGGCAGGCGCAGCGCGGGCGGGGGCGCTCATTGTATCCCGCCGAGGCCGCTCCGCGAAGGACCCGGCAGCCCCGCGCCGGCCGTGCGGGGGGAGCGCGCTCCGTGCGCGGGGGGCGTGGCGCGGGGCCGAGGGGCGGAGGGCGCCCGCACCATGCGGCGGGCCGGGCGCGGCGGGCTGGGGGCGGGCCGGCGGCGGGGCGCCCTGGCGCGCGGCCAGGCTCAGCGGGAGCGAGGCGAGCGGGCAATGGGCTGACGGAGGGCCGGCGGCGGCGGGGCGGGGGCGGTAGGGCGGGCGCGGCGGGGCGGCTGCGGTGCCGCGGCGGAGGAGGCAGAGGCGCCGGGCGTGGATGCCGCGGAGTAGGCCACGGGCCTGCGCTGCCAGGGCGGATGGGACGCCGGCTTCTGTGGATCCGCCGCTGCAAACCAGAAGTTCCTCGGCTCCCTGAGACGCGCAACAAATAAAAGGTAATGAATGTGTCTTTGTTTTCCAGCCGCTATCGCAGGGAGGCGACTGACCATGCAGCACTTGTGTGTCCTTTTTAAATGCTGGGCCGGTGAAAGGGACATGACACTTCTTAACGGAGGACGTAGAGTGTATAATGTCGCGGATGTGACATTTTTCAATGCGACCCCCACGTGCGGCCCACACTACTCCCTGCTGCAGCCCCCCTGATCTCCCACAGGCACTTTTCCTTTGGCACCGAACTCTCTGAATTTACCCAGGGAGAAAGAAAGGACATTGCTGTGTGCAGACCACGTGGGACTATTTTTAAAAACCAGTTTTATGGGAATATCAGGGGGGTTCTGCCCTTTGGGTGCAAAAGGGAGCGATTCGGACAAGGGTGGCCAGAGACAGGCAGTGATCGCCGGCTGGGCTGCCGGGGACTGCCAAAATGGACTGCTCTTTCCATTCCAAATGGCTGCAGCAAGTTTGATGCAGAAAGGAAGGGGAGGAGAGGAGGAAACCCCCTTTAGTGCGTGGGCATTTAAAAATGACCCCATGCAACGCTTCTTTCTGTGTTGCAGGCAGCTGCCCAAATGTTGGTACACATTACATTTAGAAAAGATTAACCAGCCCTGCACTTTGAAAGCTGTGTGGGCTGCCCGTGTGTAATCAGGAACTCCGTGCCTTTCTCCCATGCCTTGTTAGCAGAGTAACTGCTCCGTAGATTCAAGCAAATTCTGCGGAATTTCCAAGGGATGGCTGTGCTAAGAATAGCTCTGGCTGTAGCTACTTAGTAGATATACTCATTCTGAAAGATGCAGCCATGCCAGTGCCCCCGGAAGCTCATCTCGCTGAGAAAGGCCATCCAGTGCCGGGGAGGACTCCCTGACCCCACCGTGAATGGATGAAGCTCTCTCTCCCCTGTGAATGGAACATCCCAACAGAAGCTGCTGCTGCTGCTGCTGTTCTGGCTTCTTTCAGTGTGAATCCTCACTGCTTTTGATTTGAAGGCATTTTCAGAACACCGAAGACAGGCACATTTTTAAATCCCAGCCGTTCAGGTTGGACAGCTTAGTCAATTTTGGAATTGCCTTAGCTGTATTTAGACACCTGGCCTGGCTGACTTGATCTGCATTTACCTAATTGAGTTTTGAACAACTGCTCATATCCCCTTCCACCTGAGCATCCATAAGTCTCCTCCTTTCCAAAAGCATGACTGTGACTTGTAGGAAAGCACCAGAGAGCCAGGAGCCAACTTCTGACTTCACCCAGGGAAGCCACCCCTGACCCTGGGGAAAGTACCTCAGGCGTTGGATGCAAAAATCTGTCCCTTGTACTCAGAGAACTGGGTGCCATCTTTAAAATGTGCAATAAAGTGGGGTCTGGGGGAGGGCATGGGAAGCCGTGTTTAATTGTTTTGTTTCTGGTCCTCAAATTGCTTCAAGTTCATTCATAAAATTTTGCCCCGTTTCTTTGGAGTCCGCGATTTGGGCAGGACCAGAAGAGCCGACCTCCAGATGAGCAGAAATCTGATTTTGATACTGAAATTGTCACTGTCTCTTGCAGCTTGGAGTGTCAGGGGATGAGCCATTTCTGTTGACTAAGGGACCCATTCCAATACAAATGAAATCTGGGTTTACTTAGGGCACAGCAGGAAGGAGGATCCTGATTTGGTGCTGCAAGGTTAAATAGCACAATTAATGGAAGCAATATTTGGACATGCTCTGAATCAACACAGTATTGTCTGATCGATGACTAGAATGTTGCCTCCAGACAATGTGAAATGAAGTAACACCTGATACATAGTTGTGTGGGTAGAAGGAACCTTTTAGAAAAATAAAACAGCAACAAAAAACTCTTCTTGTATGAAAGGGGAACTGTGGTAGTGGAAATGAGGATCAGAAAATCTCCCTACCCTCTTTTGTTCTGACACAGGATGATCTGCCTCTGCTATTGCTATAATCTTTTTTGGCTCTCATCTTGAACTAATTTTATTAATAAGACTTGTTATTTATGGCACAGGGCCTTTGTGTAATTTGTAGACATTGTGGCCAAGTCCCCTGATAGCCTGGCAGGTGGCTCCTGCCATTAGCATGATCTTGTTGTTGGGGAAACTGAGACCCCTTGAGGTTCAGTGAGTTGCTGATTTCATAATCCATGAGAACTGCATCCCAGATGTGTACAGTGCTCCATTTCATCATAACAGCAAAGCTGCGGTCTGGGGTCAAAGGCAAAGCCAAGTATGAGTCCTTGCTTGGGTTCTAGAACTTGGAAAAAGCTCTGTGGAATGGTGTATACATACACCAGAGGTGTGAAGGAAGGGCTCTTGAGTCAACCCTGATAAGTTGATTAAAAAAAAGTGTGGGTGGTTTGTGATGTGAAAAGCAGTGATGAGATGCAGATCCAGGAACTTTGGTGTTCAGGGGACCTTTCAGGGTTCCTTTCTCTTTTCGCAAGTGTGGGGTACAGTGAGACCTTCTCCAAGGAAGATCTTTACTGACTTTACTGCATAAATATATCACTTGTGGTCACATTATTGATGCCCCTGTGTGTGTGTGTGTAAAAGTAAAATACTTACAGTTCTGCTCACATGCTACATATTTATCTGTTTTGAGTTGCATTTAGTCTGACAAATTGCATGAAAAGATGATGGGGCACTTTCCAATTTAAAGCTTCATTCTTAGATATTTTGCATATGTAAATACTTTTTTTTTAAAGGAACAGTATAGCTTATGGAGCAATTCCATTTAAATATTCCAAAATGAGAAATAGACATGTTAACAGATAAAAAAACTGATGGAGTTACTTTAAACCACTTCTGCATAGTATCAGGGTATGTAAGTTTGGATTCATCTATGACCTTAATTTGTAACTTTTATATTTTGGATAGCACCTGATGCGTCAATAAAATCTGAGGCAGAAATTCTCTATTTTAGTCTATTGTGGAAAATTCCAGCATCTCTGCCCTGGCCAGGTGGCTCAGTTGGTTGGAGCTTCATCCGGCACACCAAAAAAGGTTGTGGTTTGATCCCCATTTGGGGCCCGTATAAGAGGCAGCCATTGTTGCTTGTCTCTTACATCATTGTTCCCCCCTCAACCTGCACTTCTCTCTCTCTAAATGAACATATCCTTGGGTGAGATTTAAAAAATAATAGTAATAATAAAAAAAGAAAGAAAATTCTAGCATCTCAATTAAAAATAATTTCTGAGTTCTAAGACCTCATAGGAAGAGAAACCACGGGATAAAAATCTAATGATTATTTGTCCTAAATCCTAAAAACTGTGTTCTTCTTGAGCCAAGGGAGGAGAAAAAGAGGAACTACCTTACCTGGACAGGAGCAGTAGGTGCCTGGGGCCCACGTTCCCTTGTGACCTCCCAGGACACTGGTTATCCTTGCACTCCCCCTTGTGACTTTCTCTGCTGCTCTTTACTCTCTGACAATGGAATTAAAGGAATAAAAGAAGACATTGAGTGTTTCCTAAAAGACAGGAGCTGAAGTGAGACAAGGAAGGGAAGGGATCATTCTACCAGTTTTGTAGGATATATAGGTTCTAGAACTTCTCCTACCTTAAGCAAACTCAAAGACTGAAAGAATCTGGGGAAAGAGGAGACTAAGAACCAAACCTGCTGGGGAAGGGTGAGATTTGAGTGTTTGCCCTTGTGTTCATCCCAACCATCATCTGACTGAAGTCCTTTGGTAGTTTCATTTTGATGCTTATTTTTCCTAGGCCATTTAATCTCAAGAGCTGGTCCAACAGCTCCTGGACTTCTGGGCCTTCGGGTTACCATTGTGCACCAAGGCCTGCCGGTTTCACTGCTCTTGTGTAAGAAGTTTTCTGAATCAGCATAATTCCCTCAACAGAAGTTTCCTTTTGGTTCCCTATATCCATCAGCTCCCACCCTTCCACTGTCCCATGGGATCAGCATGTCTTTCTCTTATAAGGAATAATCTAGGCATATCCTTAACATTTGAGGCAGCCTGTTCCACTACTAATAGCGTTATTCTAAAAATACCTACCATTATGCCTTTCTTAAAAGATCAGAGCCTTTTCTACTGTTTAGTGACTTGCATTCATGCTTATGTGTGTGTCCAGTTCTTAATTGTATCAGTTGAAATTAGATATTTTCTCCCCAAAGAGAAATAGTTTTCTCTTTGATGGTAGAAATTACCACTAAGAATAAATGCCATGATTGTTGGAAGGAATTTGAGGGCTCTGGTTTAGTTCAGTGGGCTTATTACTACCAAATAATCAAGAAGCAATGAGCTGGTAGCCTCCGTGTGAACTGAGCGAGTAACCTCTCTGCAAATGTTCAAGCAGAGCTAACGCTAATTCAGAAATGCCAAGTGTAGGATTTACCTTGTTAGGAAGCCAGGTCTTTTGTCTGTGGTGGTTTTGGGTTTTGTTTTAAACTTGGAGCTCCCCAATTGCTCCATGATGTATCACAAGAAGAAACTAGTTGTCCACGATCCAGAATATTTATACACCTTTCTCCCCAAACTCTGGCTCCATCCATACGCTCCGCATGGCTCCTATAGCAGTTATTTGCCAATTTGTGGTTACTGCATACTTTCTGTTCACGTAATACTGAACCTCTGTTCATGAAGGGCACACAGCAGATCCTGTTGGAGTAACTAAAGCACCGAGGGAAACTTTCACGCCACATTCCAACATCAATGTACAGGGTCTGGCAGAAGTAACACCATTGACTGGTTGGTAGGGTATGTGAATATTTCACACACGATGGACAGCAATTTGTACACTTCACCTAAAATGTCATGTGGTGTGCTTGAGCGTGATATTGTTATGCTACAGGATTACATGCTTATGACTTTGTAATAAAAGTTTTGGCATAGATTAGCAGCTCATAAAGCAGGGGCGTTATTTGTGCCGGACCCTGTATTTAGGTATCTTTAGAAACCTGGAAATCCAAGTAGTCTAAAGTGAAATGTCACCTGTTAGGTCCTCCCGTGTCTGACCTTTCCCTAGTTCATACTGTTGCATGGCCCTGTTATCACAGCAATGCCTTGCCAACCTCGGGGCCAGAAGTCTTGGTACTAATGCATAAACCTTTTAACAACTTCCACTTCAGATTAGCCCAAAGCTATCCCCCAATCTTGAGGCTGTAACTTCCCAATTTCCATTGAAATCAGCCTGTTCTTCTGGAGTTGCAGTCTTATGCACAGGGCTTTTGCCTTTCTTTGTCCTTGCTGGGTGAGGAATGCATGAAAAAAATGGTGTGTAATGGGGAATTAGATTGATAATGCATGACAGCGAATGGAAATAATAATTGGAGAGTTGCCAGGCTGTGCCATTCATAACCATAAAATGCACAATTATGCTTTCACCACATGCCTGTGAACAAGTATTATAGATGGGATGAACGCAAACTAGGGAACCAAATAGTGTGGAGCCATCTGGACAGGCGATGCACCTACAGACTGAGCCGGCCAGTGGTGCGGGCCTACCCATTCCTCTGCGTGCACTGGCTACCCCCAGTAAATACTGGAGATTTCTTTCTCTGTTGCTCAGAGAGAGAGAGAGAGAGAGAGAGAGCAGAAAAGAGGGAGGGTGGTGAGGACAAGAACCAGATTGGAGCTGAACACAATGGAGGGCAGTGTTCTGCCTTCTCAATCCCCTTTTATTAGGATGGTTGAGTGTTTTGTAACAGAGTAACTACAGAGTGACCAGTAGCACAGATGTAGCCTGCAGGTCTTGGCAGGAGAGCAGAGACATCAGTAGAGCAGAGTAGCAAGAGCTGAAGTCACACCAAATGTGCAGTGGCCTCCGAGAACCATGCACAGACGAGAGCCGAGGTTTACCAGTCAAGTCAAGCATTTCGGGCGGATGGAGTCTTAGCCATTAAAGGTGGATATGCAGGTCGTTTGTGTAAGTGAAGAGCTGCTTATGGATGTTCAGAGACCTCACTAGGGTCTTAGTTGCCACGCCAAACTTGAGCCCCTACCACCCAACAAGGGTTTGTGTGTCACAGCCTGGTCTGGCAGATTGAGTGGAGCTGCGGTGTCACTGAGCCCTGGTTTGCTTCCCGGCTCTGCCCCTCCGTAGCTGTGAGAGGCCTTGGGTGAATTACGGAATCTCTCTGAGCCCCAGTTTTTTGTTTATAACTAAAGGTACATTCAGAGGAGCCAGTGAGATAATATCTGTGAAGCACCTGTCACAGAAAAAAGTATGGGAGACTTAAAATACGAAATTCTGCCCTTGTGTTCTGCACTTCTCATTCGGCCTGCTTATGTCACGTGACCAACAACGCTAACTTCCGGGGGTCTGCAATACATGGGGTGTAAGAGGGCCAGTCACTGTGGAAATGGAGGCACCACTGAAGTAAGTGCTACCTCCTCACCGACAATCCTGACATGCATTTTATAAAGAGAAAGGAGCTTTAAGGGGAACAACCCTTAGCTCTGGTATTTCATAAACGTCACCTGGCCTTCCAGAAAGGGTTTTGCAGGTAAAGGCCTTACCCTAGTGAGCATCACCTTACTGAGACAGACAGGTACGTCCTGCTGCATCCGTGAGTCTCTGGTGAGCCCCGTGAACGTTATATGGAGAGTGTCCATCGGGGGAAGGGGAAGAGAGAGGAGAAATAGGGCTTTGCTTTCGCGCGAATGTGTTCTGTCACCCTTTCTGAAATTCTTCAATTTTCAGAAATGATCAGGAGGTTCTCAGGACTTTTGTCTTGAAAAAAATTTGAGAACAGAAGTAAGAATTAATTAGCAAGGTTTGTTAATCAGTGGTGGTGTCATTTTTTTTTCTTAGCAACGAAGACAAAAACCCAAATACTGTTTACAGTTCTTTGGTTCCTTTCCATTCGTTGCCATTAAGTAGGAAGATTTTTAATTCCTATTTTTTTATTTACATCTCACCTAAGTAGTTAGTGCAGCGAGTGAATGGCAGAAATAAGCCTAGAACCTGAGAGTGTCCTGGATGCCTGTGGGTTTTCTTTTTCCATTGAGCCCACCACCTGACACTCTGAAAACACTGAGAGTGTTTCCTTGTAGCACGAGACCTCAGCATGCCAATTTACGTATCAGTCACTAAAAAGTATGTATGCACTTAGTAACCTCCTAGGTGTTAAATAAAACAAAGTGATAGATGGCCCATCTTCTGGAGATGGGTTAAACTGGTACCCACAGGCAGCAGAATCAGAGCCAGATTGGAATAGGAAAGCAGGGAAAGTATTTATAGAGCATGATGGCTACATCCAGGACAAGGGTGTATTTTAGGTGAAGCCTCAGAGACAGCTTGTGGGCATCGGTTGTCTTGACAGGGCGGAGTGTGTCTGTCATTTTAGGGGGAAATTATAAGCTGGTGTTTGTTTGTGGTTCCTGCTTTCTTTATTGTGGAAAATATGGTTTCTGCTGCCCGCCACAGTTTGGTTCGCCTGCCACCCTGTTCCTAAGATTGTAAATTAGTCAATGGAGATTTGCAGCTATTTAGATACAGAGATCTACGTCGTATAACTTCCCACTTGGAAAGCTGTCCCAGTGCTTGGAGAATAAAATCCAAAACCACAGTTCTCTGTTTCTTATATGGCTAGCTTCTTCTTTTCTTCTTGTGGATAGAATTGATCACGCTCCTAGAGAAATGACGGACACCGGTGGGAAAATTCCATGAACTGTAAGTTTGATACTGTGGCTTTTGGTTTAGAGTGGAAGTCAGTCTGTGAGCACATTTGCTTGTCTGTGGGTAGGAAAGGTGAGAGCAAGGATGATCAGTTAGTTACACCGCCCTTGCAGCTGACCAGAAGTGGGAGGATGGACCCTCCCCACAGTGTTATCACCCCTTCTCATCAGACCCTCACTGTGGGAGGCTACCTGTCAGATGGGCTTGGAAATGGCTGATTCTTTGGCTATTTTATCAACTTTCCCAAAATATGATTTCCCAAAGGAATACTCCCTCAGAGTATTCCAGGGTGAGCAAATGCCCTCTGGAGTCTCCTTTGTTGTTACTAGCTCCACCCGTGGGTTTTGGTGACCCCCGTTTCTCTTCCTCCTAAGGCTTGAAAATCATTGTCCTGTGATAAGTGACTCAACGTGCCTGCCTCACGCTTCCTCTTTGCGGCATTGCTGGTATTTAACTCCTCTGGCTGTTTGCAATACATTTCTCTAATGCCTTGTTCCTGTGGCTCCTTCCCAAATTCTTTCGGGGTGA
>VMDR010003072.1:63220-78355 GCA_007922815.1 Macrotus californicus | reverse complement strand
TTGTTGCTGTGCTCTATTATCTTTCAGAGAAGAATAATTGTTATGAAACCATAAGATTATAGAAATGAGTTGCACCTAAGATACTCTTATATTTTCTCCTACCAACCAGAAGAGAAAAAAAGTTCTATTTTCCTCAAGAGCTCATCATCATTTTCTCTAACATTTGGATTCCTTCTTCAAAGTTAGAAGACTATAACTAATGCCAGCCAACTTTATCTTCGGCAAAGGCAATTAAGCAGCATTATTCAAGCTTATCAGTTCTATGACACTTTATTAGCTAAAGCAATGAGAAGAACTTACCATTTTTAAAAATCACATAATTATTGACCACCACAACTCCTGTTACCGAGGAAGGTGGCGACTTGTAATACCGCCATGAGGTAAAATGAAAATAAAGAATGAAAAGAAAGCCCTAAAGGTGGAGGTTAAAGGAGGAAAGAAGCATAAATTACAATTTAGAGTGAAATGGTGTGGAACCATAATGCATTTTTTAAGGTCCTTTAAGGGAAATTAATGAGAATGGAAGAGGCTCAGTATTCTGCCTTGGTAGAATTTTGATTTAAAGAGTTAAATTATTTTTTTTAACTTAACCTATTCATTTTCATGTAAAAGCTTTTAGGAGACAAAGTAAAATGTTTTCAAGACTTTACTTATAAAAGATCAAACAGCAAATCTTTATGTAGATCATTTGAAAATCTATATATTTTCTACGGCTGGGGTAATAAATTACTCATCTCTGGGTCTCCAATGCCCAACACATGTTTCTGCACTGAAAAAGGTGCTCAAAAAGCCCAAAATGTTTAATTGCATTAAGATATTGGATTTACCTTTACATAAAGTCTCCTGGATAAACTCAGAAGTAGCATTGGCCTCCAAAAGTTCATTACGGATATTTCTTCACAGTTCTACATCTAATTGCATACATACAGTCTTTACATGTGCTTTCTCCTCTCCAGTTTTCGCTGAATGTCATTGAAAGAATTCTTTTTAACATCAGTTTGGTTTTACTGAGAAATAAACTAAGGTGATTCACCAGCATGACCGACCTATTCGGTTTGATTTGGATAGCATCACTGGAATTATGCTCCGGGAGCAGGCCATTACCTTTCAGCTCAAAACCTGCCATCTCACCTCTGTCTCCTTTCAGTGATCGTGTCTCCTCCCCATGTGTCTTCCAGCAGAAGCAAGGGGTCATGAGCACACAGGGAGACTGTCACGGCAGCCGAATTAAGCACACATCAGTCCTAGACAACCTCTTCTGCCCTTTCCTGCCCTTCCAGTCTCGACCTGCTCAAATCCAGATCAGCTCCTCCCGCATTCTCACATGCATTCCTACCTGAAGTTAAAGACCATAAACTTTGACAGTCTTGTTCTGCCCCTCTTCCAGCTGTGCCCCTCTGCCGAGGGTGGGAGTCCACAGAGGGGAGGGATTGTGCCCACCCAGGGCTTGGACCCACCACCCCCAGATCATGCTCTGGAATGCTGGAAGTCCAGTTCCAGGGTGTGCAGGCTTCTTCCCTGGCTTCATCCTCTACTGGGAAGATTTCAAGCCCAAGGACCATCCAAGGGTTGCCTGTTTGCAAGAGAGATGTGGACAAAGCTCAAATATGTGTGCTCAAGTGTCCAAACATATCCTTATTTAGTATTCCCAAGGTATGAGATGGAGCAGAGGGTGGGCAGAGAAAGGGTTAGGCCATGGGCATGGATGGCTATCCCAGGCCAACTCTGCCCATGGTACTGCATTTCAGTATGTAACTTTGGAATTCTGAAGTCCTAGAACCTAAAATTCTGTTTTCCTAGATTATTACAAAAGATTGTCTATCAAGATAAAAGAATAGAACATATTTTACTAAACACATTAGCTTGGTTCATAAATATTTATACTTATGGTATATGAATATCAATTTGTGCTTCTGCCTTGGACCCTGATAATGTGAGCAGTAAGCCTGCTAGGTTGGGGAGTCCAAGTTTAATTGATTCATTAAAAATATTTATTAGGCTCCTACCTTGTGCTAAGTCCTAGATGACAGCAGCGAACTGAACAGGCAAGGTCCTGCTCTTAAGGGACTTTCATGCCAACAGGGAAAGATAAGTAAGCAACATCCAGATAAACCAATGCATGCTTTCATGCATTCAGTTATTCACTTACTCAATGAATATCAATTGCCAGACACTGTTACAAGAATCCCTGGTCTTGTGAAGTCTATGCTACAATTTCAAATATTAATAAATATAGAGAAAGAAAGAAAAATGGGTAAGTTGTTAGAGAGTTACAGATGGATGACATTGGCCCCGTAGATGAGATCCTAAAGAAACATCTCTGGTGGGAGATAGAGGATAGTGAGAGGCCAGGAATGCAAAAAGCAAGAAAAGAGTGTTTTCTGGAAGGAAGAGCAGGTACAATCCTAGCAAGAGAAAACTTGGAGAGTTCAAGGGATCGAGGAAAAATGCATGTGGCTGGAGGAGCATCATTAAGCAGGTGGTGCCTGTTGCTGTACAGATGAGTGGGCGTCAGAGGGTGTTTTTGCTCACTGTACCTGAGAGCTAATTCCTGTGTTTCCTGAGGGTGTCAGGAAGGGGACAACGAATGCTTACAGCAGGAAAGCCGCAGCAGTGAAAGGAGAAGTCTGCCACAGTCTGGCTCGTCCCTGCTGGCTGAGCCATGAGACATTGTAACAGTCACAGCTATCAGGCGAGTTGTACTGAGAAAGCATGCACTCAGGCTTGAGAGTCCTCAGCAGCAAAGTGAACGGCTTGTCCAGTCCCAGGCAGACCTCCACAGGCCTACTGGTACCAGTCTAGAGTGACACCCAATCTACATCTTCATCCAGCAAGTTGCTGGAGGTGCCTTGACTGTGGTCCATAGTCTGTAGCTACCAACTGTCCATGTCAAGAAGAAACTAACGTGCAAGCTTGTCTGTGTGTCAGGCTCTGACACTATGCTCCCTGAACCTTCCCTCACCCAAATGAATTCTCACAAATCAGTGCCAAATGTATCATTGCCACCCTTTAACCGGAGAAATCAGGGCTTAAAAAGAGAAGGTAACTGCTCTAAGTCACATGCTGACAAATAGTGGATCTCTTTGCTGGACCTGATGCTGCCTGCCTCATAGACAGAACATGGTCATTGGCCTGAAAAAAGCATTGACTTTGCAGCAAGATACACTCAGAATCCCAGTGTGGTCACTGGGCCACTGTGTGCCCTTGGGCAAATGATCCCTCTGTGTCTCAATTTTCTTCTCTGTAAGATGGAGATAATTGCAATATCCTCTGTAAAACGTTGTAGAAATTAATGCATGTGTAATACTGTGATTTATAATAAAAATATATAAATTTGTCTTCATCCCCATTTCTAGCACAGAGCTTCTAAAACCCTTGGAATTTCCTGAGTGGTGACAGAGTAAAGGTGACTTGGAACGCCCTAGGTTACCTGAGGGTGGAGGATGATTGCCCAGGGAGTCAACCAGGCAAAGAGAGGGTAGAACAGCAGCTTCTTCCCATCTCCAGAAGGAAGAGGGGCTGAAGGCCCAGCTGATTGCCAATGGCCAATGATTTAATCAGTCATGCTTCTGTAATGGAGCCTTTGTAAACCCGAAAGGACAGAGCACGGAGAGCTTCTGTGTTGGTGAAGATACGGAGATTCAAGGAGAGGGGTGTGCAGGGAGAAAGCACGAAACCTCCTAGCCCTCCCCATACTTTGTCCTACGCGTCTCCTCCATCTGGCTGTTCCTGAGTTATATTCTTTTATAACAAACTGGTAAGCTAGTCAGTAAAACATTTCTGAGTTGTGTGAGCTGCTCTAGCATACTTTTGGAATCCAAGGAGGGAGTAATCGAAACCTCCAATTTACAGCCAGTAGGTCAGAAGCACAGGATTTCGACTGGTATCTGAAATAGGGGAGGGAGGCAGTTTTGTGGCACTGAACCCTTAACCTGAGGGGTCTGGCATTATGCCCACATAGCTAGTCTCACAATTGAGTTAAATTGTAGGGCACCCACATGGTGATGGAGCATTGTTTGTTGGTGTGGGGAAACTTCCCACCGCCACAGCGGGACTGGGTGCTCAGATCCCTGAGCATGTGAAGGATCGCAATGTAACAAGCACTCAACTAATGACAGCTAGTCATGTGACTGTTCCTTTGTGTCACTCTCCTCTGTTCAGGTCCTGCCAGAGTCCCAGATGTTTGTCGATCCTAAGTGTTGTTTCACCAGGAACCACCAACCATTTTTTTAAAGATGTGCCAGAGCTTGTCAAATTGGGTTGCTACTGATGAAGTATGAGTCGTGGATCCTTAGGGAGCAAAGCATCCATCTAAAGCAGTGACTTTCAACCAGTGTGCCACAAGAATTTATAAAACATGCAGTACCTGACTATTTAGTCAGGGGCGCTGACCTCTTTTCCCCTAGACCGTCAAATAAAAAAATAAGAACAGCCAACACGACGATAGCTATCCAGTGTGAATAAATCAAAACTATAGCTATTTTTGTCAGATTGGCAGAAATATAATATTTTGCGGTGTGCTGCAGGGTTTTAGCAATCAGTGTGTGTGTGTGCCATGAGATGGAAAGAGCCGAAAATTGCTGATCTAGAAAGTCAACACTAATGTTCACAGAAGCATTAAATGCTGGGCAGTGAGGTGGAGGCAGCTGAGAAAGTCATCCTCTCTGGTGGGTACATCTCTGCTTAAAGCATCTCCTGGCCTTTGCTCAGCAGCCTGAGTCCCAGTGTGACTCTCCAGTCCAGGGCTGGATGAGCACCACACAACTGCCTTCCTCTCTGGTTAAATTAACCTTCCACGGAGATAGCATCCAACGACACACTAGTGATTGTACTCGCATGTTTCACAAGAAAGCCCATTCTAAGAACTACCTGAGCAGAACCCACATCTCTGTACTTAGGCACATTTAAATCCCCAGGCTTCTCAAAGGCTTCTGGCAGAGTTTTGATATTGCTCCTTTGTACCAGATGTTCTAATTTATTTAAAACATTGAATGCATCCTTTGGACAGGTGGTCCAGGGGGCTGTAAGCAATTAAGGAGAAGGTGGGGCGAATTACTCCATGTTCACCTTTGCTCTCATGTACATCCTGCAGGCTTTCTGGCCAGCTCCCTCATAGCTCCAGAATGAGTGTCCCGTGGGCTTCCACTACTCATCTGCAGCAGATGCTCTCTGCATAGTTTACGAGACTGTTGTCACTATGAATGAGATCATATCATTTGTGAACTACTGGGAGTGCTTGGGAGGGAAGTGAGACTCGGTAAATTTAAGGTATTGGTATTGTTATTACTTTGTTTTCTTAATGGCTAAAGGGAGAGATGAACGATCCTGAAACAGTGGTTTTCAATCTATTTTCTTGGAAGCCATAACAAAAAAATGTATATAATTTATACATTAACTCAGTTACTAATCCCGAAACCAAAGTTTCATATAATAGTACTTATCCTTCCTAAATTCCACATACTCTGATAGCTTCTATTCTAAGTTTAAAAACAATACTGGCTGCAATCTACCAGTATTAATGAGTCATAACAACTCATTAATGAGTTATAAGTTATAGTTTTTACAACACTGTTGAAAGTCAGAAACTTATCTTTTAGTATAAGACAAACTGGGCTCAGGTCACATACATTCCCCTCTCCCAACAGACATGTGCACGTACGTACTCAAAAACCACCCATTCTTTCAGAGTAAATAATAACATTAATCCAAGAAAATTGGCCACTTCCCTGATTATCCTCACAATACTCCAGGGAGAACAGAGTTGCTCAGTAAATGAGATATTTGCATCCATCCTGAATATGTCATTTTATTTTAAGGACACAAAAACCACAAAGCATGAGCTTTCTGAAAAGTATGCATATTTACATGGACTTCTGATGAAGAAATCTTCAACAAGCACACTTTCCTCTTGGGACTCTGGACGGGCTCATTTCCTAATGGAAAGTGCAAGCACGCACATTCTCATTTTTAAAGTATTGAAAGCTCAGCCTGATCACGAAAGAGGAGGAGAAGGAAAAGTGGACAAAGAAAAGAAAGAAGGAGAAGGAGGGATAAAATGGGAGGGGGGCAGATTTAAGACATATGTTGTGACTTGTAAGTTTTTTTCAGTATATTAGTACAATTAGTATTAGTTAAATATGCTAAGTTTATAGTATAATACCAGCCAAAATATAGCTCACTAAAGAGAATGTTGTTTGCCCCTAACGAAGAGAAGTCATGTCCTGTTTCCACCCTTGTTTTAGAAGTTCTCTGTTTTTCTCAACAAGAGAATGTTTTAGAATGAGATAAGCTCAGTAGTTTTTTGTTTTAATTAATGAGCTTTATTTCGTATAGCAGGTAATAAGCTTTACTTTGTATAGCAGTTATAGGTTCACAGCAAAACTAAGGGGAAAGGACAAAGCGTCCCTAGACAACCCTGTCTCCACAAAGGCGCATCCTTCCTCTGTCAACACCCCGTACCTCAGTGGGACACGTGCTACAATCTATGAACCCACATTGATGTGCCATTATCACCCAAAGTCCACAGTTTACGCCAGGGATCATTCTGGTGCTATACATTCCATGAGTTTGGATAAATGCATCATAACAGGTTCCTATGACAGAGCAGTTTCTTTGCACTAAAAATTCTCTTTGCTCTGCGGATTCATCTTCATCCATAAACCCTCATAGCCACTGATCTTTTCACTGTCTCCATAGCTTTGCCTATTCCAGAATGCCATATAGTTGGGATCACACAGCACGTGGCATTTTCAGATTGACTTCACCCACACTTAAAATGCATTTAAGCTTCCTCCATGTCATCAGTTTTATAGCTCATTTCTGTTCAGCACTGAAGAATATTCCATTGCCTGGACGTAACACAGTTTACGTGGTCACTCACCTACTGAAGGGCATCTTGGTTGCTTCCAAGTTTTGACAGTTATGAATAAAGCTGCCTTTGCATTTCTCTGATGGCACTTGATGTGAAACATTCTTTTATTATATATATATAATCTTTTGCCCATTTTCAGACCAGGTTTTCTTTTCTTATCATTGAGTTTTAAGAGCTCACTGTATGTTTTGGATAACAGTTTTGTAACAAGATATGTCTTTTGTAAATATCTCCCAGTTCATGGCTTGCCTTCTCATTCTCTTGATGCTTAGTAGTTTTTAGCATTCCCAGGTGTGTTGAGTTATGCAAGTTCCTAACAAAAGAGAAAGATTTATATAATTTTCAGATTGCATTGCCAGGAAAATTAATCTCTGGTTTCATTTTTATCAACATTGATTGCGGAGAACTTGATAAAATCATGTTCCTTTCAGAAATGAAAGGTAGTCTCCCAAAATACATTTTTATCTTCTCCAGTTGGCTTTTTAATAAAATTGTAGTTTTTCATAGCACTTAAAATTTTATCACACACAAATTTTTTGCCTCTTGCGGGCAGAGGGATATGCAGCCAAAATGTGTTTTTAATAAAACAAAAAAGAGATACTATTGGCAAACGAATAGGCAAACAGAGCAATGGAACAGAATAGGGATCCCAGAAACAGGTCCCACAGAAATAGAGTCAATTCATCTGTGACACAGGAGCAATGGCAGGAAAACAGAGCAAAGGATCTTTTCAACAAATGGTGCTGGGATAACGGGACATCCACGTGCAAAGAAGTAAATCTGGACACAGACTTTTCACCCCTCACAAAAATTAATTTAAATTGTGTCACAGACATAAATGTAAAATACAAAAATATATGTAAATCCCAGAAGATAACATGGGAGAAAACCTAGATGACCGTGGGAATGGCGATAACTTTTTAGGTACAACCCCAAAGGTTGATCCTTGAAATAAACAATTGATAAGCTGGGCTTCATTAAAATTAAATTTTCTGCTCTGTGAAAAACACTGTCAAGAGAATGAGATGACAAGCCACAGCATAAGAGAATATATTTGCAAAAGACACATCTGATAAAAGACTGTTACTCAAAGTATACAAAGAACTCTAAAAAATCAATGATAAGAAAACTCAATTTGAAAATGAACAAAAGATCTTAACAGACACCTAGCAAAGAAGATATACAGATGGCAATTAAGCATATTAAAAGATGTTCCACATCATATGTCAACAGGAAAATACAAATTAAAACAACACTTAGATACCACTATACACCTATTAGAATGGCCAAAATCCAAAACACTGACAATACCAAATGCTGAAAGAATGTGGATCAACAGGAAATCTCATTTACTGTTGGTAGGAATGCAAAGTAATATAGGCATTTTGGAAGACAGTTTGGCAATTTCTTACAAAACTAAACATATCCTTACCATACAATCCAGCAACTGTGCCCCTTGATACTTACCCAAAAGAGGTGAAAACTTAGATCTACACACACACAAAAAAAACTGCACATGAATGTTCATAGCAGCTTTATTCATATTTGTCAAACTTGGAAGTAACTAAGATGTCCCTCACTGGGTACATAAATAAACCATGATGTGTCCAGACAATGTAATGTTATTCAGTACTAAAAAGAAAAATCAACTATTAAACTATGAAAAAAACATGGAGAAACCTTAAATGCATATTACTAAGTGAAAAAAGCCAATCTGAAAGGCTATATACTGCATGATTCCAACTATGTGACATTCTAGGCAAAACTACGTGCTGGGGTGACAGGGGGAATGAATAGGCAGAGTGCAGAGGACTTTTAAGGCAGTGAAAATACTCTGTATGATAGTGTAATTGCTGATGTGTGTCATTATACATTTGTCCAAACACATAGGATTTACACCACCAGTCGTGAACCCTAAGGTAAACTGTGGAGTTCAGGTGATTATGACGTCTCACTGTAGGTTCATCAATTGTAATAAATGTACCGCTCTGGTAGGAAGTGTTGATAATGAGAGACGTTATGCATGCAGAAACAGAGATATACAGGAACTTTCTGTATTTTCTTTTCAGTTTTGGTGGGAACCTAAAACTGCCCTAAAGATACTGTAAGTTTTTAAAAGAGATAAACATTAGAACTGTTGTGTAAGACAAACCTGCTAGGTTAATTTGATTAGACAGTGGTAAAGAATAACATATACTTCTATTTGTGTATAGATACAAGACGAGGACCGAAATTATCTTCTGGAAGGCGGGTCCCTTGTAGCACAGGGTTCCCTCACCAGGTGAGTGTTCTGGAAACTGTTCTGTATCGGTGTGCCAACTGGCGTTGTTGTGAGAGGCTGCACTTTGCCTCAGTGAATGCTTTTGAAGACTTAACGTTTTGCCCATTTAATGATGGGTGAGTTACAAGCACACCTGCCCACACTACACTGAGTGTTCAGTTTTTGACCCCCAAAAAGTCATGGCCCCCACACCCCATCCTCCCTATTCACCTGATCTCACCCTGAGCAAGTTTTTTTTGTTTCCCTGGATGAAAAATGTCCTCAAGGGGAAACATTTTGCCCGTGTGGAAGAGGTAAAAGAAAAAAACAGAAGCACTAAAAGGCATCAAAATCGATTTCAAAAACTGTTTTAAGCAGTGGAAAAAAATGTCTCAATAGGTGTATTGCATCAAATGAAGAGTACTTTGAAGGTAACTGAAGTATAAACATGTAAGAATAAATACAATTTTTTAATAAAATTTTGTTTTTCTGGGACCCTCCTCATACATTTCCACCCATGTAAAACACTAGCCCCATTCTTCATATAATTAAAACTATAAAAATACTTATTTCTTCTATTGTACACAAGCATAAGGAAGCACAGATTCTTCTGTGTTTCCATATTTATAAAGGATGTCATAAATTCTGACCTTAGGCATGCATGAATGGTCAGGTTGATTTTCAACACAGCAGAGGAAACGGTCCTGCCCATTGGGTTAGGTTTAATATTTAAAGAGCATTTTTATGGCTCCAAAATATTAATACTTTATCTACATTAAACACTGAAAAGCATGAATCAATAGATAACCAATTCCATGCAAAAATTCAGTAACTATTTGTTTTGCAAAGCATAGAAAAGAAGAGCATTTAGTAGGGGTTATTGTTTAGATAGATGTCCTTTCTGATATTTTTCTAAGTTTATTTTTCCAAACAGTGTTTGTACTTCCTGTCCCTGGAGGTTCTATCTACCAATGATAACATAAGGTCCCATGAAAGATCTGCATGGTTAATTGATTATGATTTCCTCACCAGTATTTAGGTTTTCAACAGTAGCATTCTAGTACCATCTATTGATAACTTAGCTATGGCACAAAGGGAGTTTGGGGTAGGATATAAAAATATTTGAGATTCTTATATGATCTTAACATATTCTGGGTTTGACTCAAAGAACCACCCCTTAAATTACTCAAATGTGCAGGCGTCAATACACAGATCTGGGGTTTGGGTAATTGGAGCTGTCAGCTTCATCTAGGCGCAGTTCTGAATGAATAACCCAGACGTGAGACAACCAGAAGCTGAATAAATCAAGTGGGGTTTTGAACAGAACTATTTGTGTAATTGCTTCAATTATTCATGAGGCTTTGAGTGTGGAAACTTGACCTATGAAATCTTGGAGGTCAAAACACTTAGTTTCCACCCAGAACACCAATAACTACAAAAAATTACTGATTTTTCCTGCTCTATTTGTCAGCTGGAGAGTCTTTACCAAATTTCTTTTTACCTCCTCTTACTCATTTTAGAAAAAGAAAGAGCCAAGCAGTTATAAAAAATATTAGATCCAACTACCTCTGATACCAAGCCTTGGAGATTTTGAAAAAGTGAAAATAGAGCCTTTGGGAATAACCAACGTTGTCCTTTGTCAGGACTCTGCTGAGCCAATGACAGACAGTATCTCCAACAGGGACAAAGGGACATCACTTTACCCAGGATTTTTTAAGTTCCTGCAAAAACAGTGTTAAGTTTTAATCCAACACTGAGAACTAATTAAAAACAGGAATGTGTAGAGAGAGGGAACAAGGCCCAAGAAGAAAGGAGGAAAAAGGAAATTAGTATTTGTTGAGAGCAGGCTATCCTAATAGTAATAATAATAATAATAATACAGAAATGAACCCTTAAAGTACTTAAAATATGTCAGGCACTGTTTTGTGAGTTTTCCTGTAGACAGCATGTCACATGTGCACATCAGGACATTTAATTCTAACAAGAAGCCTATATGGTAGGTATCACTATTATCCTTCAGAGGGTAGCTTCTGTTCTTGTCCTGCGCCTTCCTGATTCTAGACTCCATTCTCCATCCCAACCATAAATAAGGCATAACTGCAAATATATGAGGGAATGGTGTATATATTTTTTAGAAAGAGTTTCACAGAAAGATGAAAGCATATATTGTACATCATAAAAGTCTTCATCCCTCTCCGCATTCGATATCTCCATTCTCCCATCACCTTCTTCATACTCAGGGCCTGTAGAAATTATTTTCTTATCAGGCCTTCAGCATGAAATCCACTCAGTAAGACAAAGCGAGGTTGTTGCCCACCTTGGAGAATAGGTTAGGTGCCATCGAGTTCCCTTCCCACGGGCCTCTAGGCCACTTTATCCACCTTACCTGCTTATCAAATTATTTATCCAACCGGTACTTCTTTCCCTTAGGGAGAGATCTGATGCTGAGAAAATTAAGTGTTCTCCACATCCTCACATTATGTCTCATGCATTTTGTATGGACTCTTACTAGTTTTTCACCATGGCACTATTAGGTAGGCATTATTACTTTCTGTTTTAAAGGTGAGAGGCCCAAGCTTTACAAGTTAAATAATTCAGGATTAAAACTAGGGTGACCAAATGTTCCAGTTTGTCTGGGGCTGTTCTTATTTAATACAAAAAGTTCGAGGTCCTGAGGAACCTCTCAATCTTTGGCAAATCAGAACTGTTTGTTATACTAATGAGCATAGTAGGGATGGTTGGTTTACAATTCAGGTCTTCTCGTTCAATGAACACTTGTTGAAAGAGAGAGACAGGTTGGGGGAAAAGAAAGAGGGAAGAAAGAGAAGGAGGGAGGGAAGACTGGAAGGAAGAAGAAAAGAAATAAAGAAATTTCATGGTGGTTATTATCTCATGAATTTTAATGTTATATTATGCATAATTTATAGTCTATACAGAGTGTAAGGTAGATAGATATAGATAGATAGATAGATAGATAGATAGATAGATAGATAGACAGACACAGTTGGCTGATATTTGAAGGGCCCAAATCATGAATAACCTATGATGGTTACTTAATATTTGAACCACAAATACTTGAACTATCTTTAATACATCATCACTATAGAGTTAGGTTATCTTCCTAAGAAATATTAGAAACTGCTTCATGGTTGAATTGAGCAACAGCAAAACAGTGGATTAGGTATAAGAACCTAGCACATCCAGCAGCCTGACACCTTTCCAAGTGGTATGCTTGCCCTCCAAATCAGTCCTGAGCCCTGCAGTTTCAAGGAGGACTGTCACCTTATTCCAATGTGAAAATTAGCTGAATCTTGCTGTTGGAGTAGCATTGAATCCACCTCCAAAGAATATTTTATTTAGAGAACTTGCTACCAGATGGCATGATGTAGTGAAAGACAGAGATTGAAGGACAGGTAAGAGGCCTCACTGACTTTACAAGAGCAGGCCAAATGGTCCTTCTTGTGGGGCTGATCATTGTTTGCATGAAGGGAAGGCTTCATTATGAAGCTGGAACATAGCATGTGGTCACAAGGCTGTAAGACAGGAAGCCTACAGACTTTACCAACCTCTTGTCCCACCAAGTTAGCCCACTCCTGTTCATAGCCCTGTCCTGCTCCATAGGGAGGTTCCCTCATATTACAAAATAAAAAAATAAAAATTCTTTTTTAAATTAATAATGTATAAAAATTACTTGCTTCAGCTAGAATGGCTTTAAACAGTTGTCTATAAAATAAGACTTCCACTTCCACAATAGCTATAATATATGAGCTCTTGAAGAAAGAATAGAATGAGCTGTGATGATAGTTGCCCAATATCTAATTAAAACAAAAGAACTTGAAAATGGCTTTCTTATTACCCTTGGTATTATTAAAGATGACAGATTGTCCTAGCTGCCTTGCCTCAGCAGAGGACACCCTCTTTTGCTTCTGGGAAAAGGAGAGTTAATCCGAACAGAATACAGCTGTTAAAAATCCCTCCCAAGTTCACACTTTGAGATTTGTGTTTCATTCATTGATTCTTTTACCATCTCTCCTGCATTTGCCAACCCACTAAAACTCTTGTCGGGCCAGAAATTCAACTTCTATAAAATAGTAATTCCTTCTTACTATAAAACATTTAATTGAGTTAATATTTCAAGTTTTTCATTATCGTTATAAGGAAGCATTAATGGTGAGGGAAAAAAATCAGTCAGCAAAATTTCTATTACTTTTCCGTTAGTGAATGTGGTCATTAGGCCCTAACTTAGGAAGATCTCATTTCCTGAAGGACCTTTACAATGATGAACTAAGAGAGAGAGTTGAAACATATAAATACATAATCTTAACCAAATATAGGGAAAGTCAATCCAGGGCAAGTTCACCCGTGTCTATTTCTTGAACAGGTTCCCCACCACACTTAACATATTTCTCCCAGAAGAAATAGGAAAAGCAAGTAACTATCCATTGGCTCACCATCTGCATTGCTTTGCAGTTTAAATTTCATATTTCCTTTGAAGCTTTTCAATTTTGAATATTTAATTTTTTACATCGGTATGACTTTTTTCAGGATATAAATGAGTATGGCAAATACTCTAGTGTAGAGTATATTCTTTTAAAGAAACTATTCACTTTGCAAAAATTCTTCAAATGATGCTGAGAGTTGAACCCTTTATTCCAAAAGCGGGACCTATTTAAGCCTGGTTAACAAAGATATTTCTGAGCCTTTCATGCTTAAAAGTATAGAAAAGAAAGTGTTTTCTTTTTCCCATGCTCTCAATTTTAAGACTTCCACAGACTCAGCAATAAATGGCCCTCTGATCCATTGTTTCTAAGAATTCAGTCTCAACTTAAACCATAAATTCTGCGTAAAAATAATGGCAGCACTTGGTATAAAAACCAATTTCAAACAAGGAAGGGGATCAGCATAAGGATACCAGGGGAATTAAGCTATTTGGTTTGTATAAGCTTCTCAATTTTCCAAGGTGAAGGTTTTAGACAGGAAAAAAAGACAAAGTGAGAGTAGATGGGAATACGGTATTAAAAACAGGAGGTCACAGAGGTGAAAGCTGAGGGGCAACAGCCAGCTGTAGATTGGGCTTCTCAGATCACACAGGGTTCAAGTACGAACACTCTACATCAAGAAGGGTCTGCCCAATGTCACAGCGGAAGTGAGAAAGCATGCTCAACCCAAAGATGAAAAAAGCCAGGACTCCAAAGCCACTACTGCAGGGAGTGGGTCCTAAGGAAAAACGAAGAGAATTAGAAGGGAAAAGAGGAAAGGTATATTTCAGTAGAAGCTAAGGAAGACCTTTCTAAATTTTGGAGTTGTCCAAAAATAAGATTCTATCTAGGTATTGTACTTCTCATTTCTGGGCTGTTCACTCAGAGACTAGACAACCTCTTACATGAGGTGCCATTGAGGGGATTGGTGTGATAAGCCCCGGAGGTAAAAATATCCTTCTGGGATTTCTTCTGTCCTGCCTCTGAATTCAGCAACACTTAAAGGGGTTGGTATTATGATACACTGGACCTCAGAGAAAAGCAGTCTATATCTTAACATCAAACGAGAACAAGAAGAAAACCAGCATAATAAAAACTCATCTGACACTGGTTCTGATAAACCTGGTCTTATTTTTCTTTCTTAACAATAAGTCCAGAAATAGGCAGAAGCTGACAATGGACTAGCTGGGATCCCAGCAAAGAACCCACTTGTGGATACAGCTTGAGCATCTGATGCCCTGGAGAGCAGAGTTTAGGTGCAGAAAAGACTGTCCGGAGTTGTGCTTTGGTTAACCAAGTAATATTCAATGAATTAAATTTGCACGTTTTATCTTAAGTTTGAGGTTCCCATTATTATTCTTCCTTTATTGTAAGTCTCACAAAATGTAAGGTCTCTGAATAAACTTACTCCAATTTGCAAACTTAATTATATACCTTCAAACATTTTAACGATGATATAAATGTAATGTGCTTGATTTTCTTTTTAAAATACTTCCATTTTATGCCTGACAAAACTTCCCACTTAA